>OZ020514.1:17400402-17613641 GCA_963971425.1 Bryoerythrophyllum caledonicum
GACCTCGTCCAGAAGGCGAAACAGATTGCATTGTATATCTGGAACCACCATGTGCCCATGGCCCCTTTTCGTCGATTTTCGCCACAATTGTCTCTATTGTGGCCAGCAGCAACAAGGTTTGCATGCAATTACATAATGATCCATCGTCTATTGGAAGTGAAGAATGCCCTGGAGATGGTTGTGATAGACCTAGCATGGATATCCTACGTATCCTCTCTTTTCGATAGGCAAAACGGGCACCGTGCCCATGCGAAGGCATCGCAGGTGCGAGCCACCGTTCTCGACGAGACTTTTGGCATCGGTGCAGTAACTTTGAATTTGTAGTGGCACTAGTACAAAAGGCATTGCGGACTATTGACGGTAACACTCCGGCAATGGAAATTGCTTGCGTGACCATGAACAAGCTAAAGGAGCACGTGTTCAAGCTGCGCAATGCGCCATTCAACATGCTTGACGGAATTGCAAACTCGCCTTGAAGGATCATTCCTACGGCGTTGGGGAGATGATGACAATAGATCTCCATTATGCAGGGGCTTTATTGAATCCTTATCTAGCCAATAACTTGCAAATTCAAAACAATGGTGAGGCCAAAAGGGCCCTAAACAAGGTTGTTATGACGCTCTGTGGTCCACTCGGAGTGTCTTTTTCGGCAGTAATGCTCGAAATCACGGAGTATGAAGAATTGCAAGGCCCATATTCATCGGAGGAAGCTGGGGAAATTGAAAACAACCACCTCTTGCCTCACTAATGGTCGAACCGCGTGGGCGGGCAATCATTGCCTATCATTGCGAAGCGTATACTAGCACAAACCTGCTCGGCCTCGTCATGTGAGCGTAATTGGAGCATGTATTCGTTCGTGCATAGTTAGAGCTGAAATTGCTTAGGAGTGCAGAAAGTGGAAGATTTGGTTTATATCTACACGAATAGTCGATTGCTCTGAGAACGTGCTCGTCTAGATCCGATTCGGTGGTATGAGGAGAATGTGCATTCGGAGGGAGTCTAATCCAGATGGGGGACTTCCTTCAAACACAAAGGATGAGGGTTTGGAGTCGGATGATGAGGGTTATAATTGGATGGGCGGCGATTGGGAAGACCTTGCCGGTGACAACAACCCTGTGTCTGATCATAGCCCACCTAGGGACAACTCTGCAAACAACGAGCACGGTGGAGATGCACTACATGACCATTTTCACAACGTCCACGGTGACCCAGTGGATCCTTTTGTGTTTGATGATGTCGACGGAGCGGCAGTCCATACTATAGTAGAATTATCGGGTGAAGACCGTGCCCAAGAAGCTAGGGCAGACAAAGATGGGTCGGCATTGGGGGGCAATCTTGATGGAGATGACAACATCTCGAAGAATCAGTCTATGAACTCAAACGGCTCTAGCGCCTCAAGCCCTTCTAGTGGCGATGGCCCTGAACTCGACGGTCATGGCATTGGCATTGCAGCAAACGATACATTTTCCTCACGATGGAAACGAAGTGAGCAGTGGTGGAAACGATAATGAATCCCATGAGCCAATGGCCACCACGGGGTCCATTGAAGTTGTGAGAAGCTCTCCGGTTTTGCCTCAAGCAATAGAACCGGACTCGGAGGAAGACATGCCACTACAAGATTTGTTTCGGCGGCCCCGTGATCAAAGTACCGCATCGATCGGAAGAACTCTTTTACGTGTAAAGAAAAAGACCTCTTCAACAATAGTTCAGCCACCCGTCCACCGTAGCGCACTCGGCCCAAATGGTGGTGTAGAACGTGCGATACTAACCCCACAACTTCCCTCCGCGAGGGTTGGGTCCTCTACTATGAGCAGCCATTTAGGGACACGGAGGGGCGAGAACAATGGTACTCTCCCTTTCTTCACGGGACCTTGGCGAGGTGGAACCTCGGAGAGAGTCATTGGGGCCAAAGGCAACCGCTCTAAAAACATGGATGGGGTAACAGACAAAAGGAAGAAATATCCGAGTAAAACGACTTGTGAACGCCGCATCAACTACTGGAGCCGAGCTACAATTACGAAACTTGGCCTCGGAGATTGAGGAGTACGTGGCACCAGTCTTGGAAAATTCAGCGGAGAACTTCTCATCATCGGGCGATGATGCAGACGATGAGGATTGCGATGAGGTACTGGCGATAATACGGTGGTGCCTTCGCGGGCTTTCTCTTCCCCAAAATGTTCGCCGATCAAAACGAAAGCGAAAACACAATGAGGAATCCTCAAGCTCAGATGATTAAAAGATGACGACATGAGGGTACTACAAGTTAAAAGTGACTTAGTGGTGTGGTGATAGCATGGTACACTAGCACCGCGGTTTAAAATATGTACTTGGTGTTGAGAGTACCCATTCATGAATGCACCACATTGAAATAAATAATTTTAATGTTAGAGCACCCTGGTACAATTGAATTCTTTCAAATTCTCTAACCTCAGCCCTTTTGAGGGGCAGACGCAGTGTTCGATCGCGCGCGCCGTCCCCCTAATCGCGCGCGACCCACAATGGAACGCGCCAGGCCCGTGACGCTGCGCGCCCGGCTCCTAACAGTACGCGCCCGACCTTGATGGTACGGCCCGGCCCTGAGTGCAACGCGCCCGGCCCTAAAATACACGCGCGAGGCCCTTAGGGGTACGCGCGCGTCCCTGTATGCACGCGCCCGGCCCTAAATCGTACGCGCCCGGCTCTAATTGGAACGCGCCCGGCCCTACATGAACGCGCCCGGTCCAAATTGGTACGCGCCCGGCCCCAAATGCTGCGCGCGCGGTCCGAAGGCACGCGCCCGCCCCTTGATGTGACGTGGAATGCCGTTTGACGTGTCGTGCACACGTGTTTTACTAGGGGGCAAGTTGAAAATTAGATTTAGGATTTGTAATTTTTTTTACAGGCAACTATCCGCAAAAAAGTGTTGTCCGTCCTGTCCGTCCGTCCTACTGTCCGTCCGTCCGCTGTCTTTGGGCCCCTGTCCGTCTATGTAGACAACCCTGCATCCGTCCGAGACCGAGGCCGAACCAAGCGCTCTATTTTCTGACACCAGGCGACAGTTGCATCTTGGCCCGGACAACACTGACATTGGTGGCAACGTATGATCCAACGACTTCTTTGATTCCATGGACTTAAACACTTTATAATTGACTTTGAACCAATTAATGTAGTGCATGGTAATACATCTTTGGTAGTATTTATATCTTCAGTAGTCCTTCGTCTTGTAGGCATCACGGAGTATCGGTGCCTACCGCACGAGTGGATCACCGTCCTCGAATTTGGTACAGCCCACCTCCTCATTGTGAATACGCAATCTTTGTCTGCCACAACGTCTGCTTCTCTTGTAATGTTTAATTTTCATACTCTAAAATTTTGGTATATTGAGATCGAGTGCGCCCCCAATCTCTTTGACCGGATCGGGTGAGCTCCCGATCTCGCCGATGGAACCAGGTTCGCCTTCGTTGTCGCCTATCAGATCTGTTGCGCTCCGGATCTTCCAAATCATATCGAGCGCGCCCCCGATCTCATGGTCCGGATCGGGTGCGCACCCGATCTTCCATTCCGATCTTTTCGGGCTTTGGATATGATTGTCGACATTTGTATGTCCGTCCACTGAATGTATGTCCTTCGCGCAGCCAATTTCCGCTGACCCTCGCAATATATCTCCATCTTCAGTACCCACATAAGACACCCTCCACTCCGTGGCGGATATGAACGTCGATATGTTGTTAGGGCATGGAATTGAGGTTGGCGGAGCTGGGCAAGACGAAGCAAGGGAGGAGATAATAGAAGAACAAAGGGTGAGAGAGTCGGATGAGGAGCAGGAGGTACTGGAGGCGCAAGTGAGGTGGTATAACACGCCTGAATACCCAGCAAGGGAGCCAATTTGTATTCCGTTCGATCATGAAAGGGCAATGAGAGTCCAAGGTATCGGTTCTAGAACAAGGATAACAGCAAGGATTGTACGTGTCCCAGCAGCAGTTACTGCTCCCGCAGTCGTGGAGTCTCCTTTGTCCGGGCCGGCTTTGATGCAGGTAGATCAGTCCTATCAGTCTTCATCTGGCAACGCCACTGATGGTCACGTGCCCGACCCTAGGCAAGGCCCAACTGAAGTGGAGGTGGTGGTTGTCGGCGCACTTACTGACTTACGGTCTCTGCAAGTACCTCCTACTCCGGGGCATAATCTTTCATTGACAGATTCAACTTGCAAACTGGTAGTCGATGAAGGGGCTTACAAAGGCATGTTCGATGATGAATTGAAGCCTCTTAGCCCTACTAACATTGTATCGGACTTTGCCGTTGCAGAAGTCCATGATGGGTTAATCTCTAAAAGAGCCGTGATTCAAGCTGATGTCTCATCTTCCTTGGAGTGTTTCTCACTTGCTCGAGGAAATTCCATTCTCCCAGGTAGGTATCTCATTCCTTTGGTTGTTTGTTCATTTTTTTTTGAGTCTTATATTCATCGGTCCTGATCTGTACTTGGTCATCTAGGATCTAGTGGTGCGGATGCGAAAAAGGATCTTCAAGTCGTTGCTCCTAGTGGAAGCGTGTCGAAGCCTGCCGCAGCTTTTACCGAAAGCAGAAGCATTTCAAAGCGTCATTCGTCCAGCAAACGTGCCGTTTCAGCGTCAATAGTTGATGGTGAGATTCCTTACCTATGTTTCATTCTGAGTAATTTGTGTGACAATTTCTTTCTATTGAGATCGGGGGCGCGCCCGATCCCTCAGTGGTGATCGGGAGCGCACCCGATATTTCTGTGGAGATCGGGTGCTCGCTCGGTCCTCTTCTTGAGACGCCCTTCTCTAAAGCCCATTTCCATGTTTTGTCTGATAGAGTATGGCTCATCTTTGGATTTTTCTTCTTGTTTTAGGTGGTCTACTTTGAGCAGCTGAGCCCCGAGCACCTCGGGAATCCACGGTAAGGGTACCGAGGTACACTATCGTCGTGGACTAAAATGGATTTTTAGTTCACAAGCCTGGCTTCAACCGCATCTGCACTCCTAGACCCGACGGCGGTCGTTTTCTAGAGTGGTTGCACAGTAAGGCTAATGTGGTCATATGGAGTTGTGCAATGTCCCGTAATGTGGATGATATGGTCACAACACTTCTACGTGATACTAAACTGACGCGAGATCAGCTAATAGTCTTGTCGCAAGATGATACGACGAAGTCCACTTATCCTACAGTGGACAATCCTACCAAGAGGTACATGCTGAAGGACCTCTCTAAACTCGCAAGGGACCATGATATCATCGACCCCAACCTGACGTTGCATATTGACTATAGTCCTGAGAAGAATCTCGTGAATGACGAGTTCAGTGCTATTCACCCACCTACGTGGGCTAGTGATATGGATGACAACTTCCTCCGCCAGACCCTGCGTCCGTGGCTGTCGAGTATGATAGCATCACTTTGTTCTGTACCTCAATCTGTGCAGGCCAATCCCCTTTTGGGATTTACTGATGGTTCTGTTCTTAGACACTCTAAAGTAGGTGAATCTATAGTAAAAGGATGCTCTCAATCGTGGGACCAACAAACTTGTAGATTTATTTCACCTGAATCTTCTCCACCGTGAGCAAAAGTCATCTAGTATATTTTAATTTTTACCACGCCGGTTTTGTATACCTGCAGGGCTTGTTACGCTCTTTTACGCTCTTGACAACGCCATGTCATAGCTGTTTTGTTATAATTCCCCTCAATATTTTGTACATTACCTTGTCTATTGTGTATAACATTTGTTCTTTTGTTATGTTCACAGCGACGCCGTGTCTACTCGAAGAAAGTTGTCGTATTGTCTGTCAACGGATTGTTTTGTTTCGAGCCATACCATAATCACAACCCACAACGATTCGATTCGAAGAACATAATAGTTCGTCCTGGTCTCGAAGAATTCTTCCAAATCCTTCTAAAGTCCTTTCGTGTGGGTATGTGGTCGTCCATGCAAGCCAAGCGCCTGAGAAAGGTTCTTCAAGTCATCCTCCCCGAAGATATAAGGACAAAAATCCTTTTTATTTATGGACAAAATAAGTGTTCTTTGACGGCGAGGTATCCATCATGCACGAAGGATCTACTGAGGCTAACTCACGACAAGGCAACAAAAGAGTTCTGCATAAAGGACCAGGTATTGTTGTTTGACGATTTCACATGGCGGAATTTGATGAGCGGAAACTTGATGCTACTTTCCAAAGTCATGGCATGGGGAGATGACTTTATTCAATGCAAGGAAAATTATACCTGACATTGCAACACCATTGCTTCCATTCATCCTGCCGCTCCAATCTTTACCGTCTGTGAAGGAGTATCTTCAGACACATGATATAGATGGTCAGTATAAATGGAGACTATGTCAGCAATGGCAATATGACGAACTATTTAAGAGTAGGTAGAGGTGATGCAATCTCGGCCTCTGAGTTCGTAAGAGCACTCAATTGGGGACTGCAAGAATAGAGGTGAATGCGATGATTCTAGACTGTGGGATCGGAGAGCCCCTGATCGAGACTGTTTTAGGAGATCCTGAGAGTGTAGGAGATTTTTCGTGAGCGTTATTTTGAATTTGTAGAGGTAACCTAATATAGATGGATACTCTCTCCATTTTTTGTTCCCACTGTTGTACATTCCAATTTAAGGTGAATAAATTTTCAATTCCTTATTGGTCTTCAAATCATTGCATACATGAATGTCTGTTTACTCCCTTTTATATTTTCAATTCTTTAAAGGTCTTCAATTCGATGCAACACATGAACATTCTCTATTTTATTTGCTCGGTCTAGGATGTAACCTGGATGTACAAATTTAAAGAGATGTTGTTTTATTAGTTGGTCAGCTGTTAGCAGGTCAGCTGTTTTGTTAAGATTCCCCTAAAAAAATCCGGGATCAGGAGCTCGCCCGGTCTAGCTATATCCTGGATGAGGACCTGCCCAGATCACGACGTAACCAAGATCGGGAGCTCGCCCGGTTAGACTTAACTTGGATGAGGACCTTCCCGAGTTCCAACGTAACCTGGATTGGAAGCTCGCCCGGTTTCAGCGTCACCTGGATGAGACCTCCCCGGGTCACGCGGTAAGTTGGATCAAGAGCTTGCCCGGTCTGGACATAACATGGTTTGGGACCTCCCTTTTCGGTTTATGAAAATTTATCTCCAGCTCTCCACGTAACCTACATCGGGAGCTCTCTGGGTCTCGTAATAAAGTCCGGATTTCAAAGTCCACATTTCATTCTAAAGTCCATTTTTACTTAAATATCGCATACATATTGTTGTAAAAAATATAAGAAGTGAAAAATATGTAGCTCTCAATGTTTTATGTAGAAAAAGTAAAGTTTTTTTCCCTCCTTGCCTGCAATGTGTGAAAATGTTTGACTTTGGTATAAATATTCTATTTTCACTAAAGACCAAAACTTGTGTAAGGCATCTTCAAGGAAGAAAATATTCTATATCTATATAAGAAAGCTCAATGTCAATAGATAGTTTAAGCACCACCTCTTGCGCTACCGTAGGTCTTCATGTTTTACTTCAACGCTACTAACTTTCTCTTGGAGTTAAAAGCTGCTCGTAGTCATTACGGCATTGTAAATAGTTATTGAGGTAGATTTAGAGGAGAAGTAAATGGGAGAAAAATGAGAAGAAATGAAAGGAAATTAAGAGGTACATGTATGGCGCAAGGTCAAAGAGGTAAGACCAACCCACATCTCTTGCATGGGATAAGCAAGGACAAGTGGGTGGCCATGAGTTGCCATAGAAGGAGTTGCAAGTTGCTTGAGAAGCCACTTACAAGATGCATGAGACACCACTAAGTGGTAGTATAAGTAAAGGCCTTTGAAAGAAGGCAACATCACACTTCAAGAAATGTTTGTACTACCTTGAGTGTCTTTCACTTGCTTGTGCAGCCATCTCTCTACTTCTTTAAACAACAATAAAAACAACCCAGATGTGCAGACGGTTCAATCCAGTTAATTACTCTTATATGTTAAGTTTGTTTGATATTTGTCCGATTAAGGTTTGGCCGAGCCGTCTAGCAAAGGCGTCCGTTGGTTAGGGTATCCGTTTGGACAGGCGATCGCCTTGGCTGTCCGTCCGAAACGAGTTGACCGCTAGCCACTAGCCGATCGTAGCTTTAGAAGGCCGCGCCTCTAGGTCAAGCGGTCATTGCCTATAAAAGCCGTCAGCTAGCCTTTCTCTCGTCATTTCCAGTCTTTGCATTGTATGTATAATGTGTTGCAATTGCTCTTGTACTTGGTGCTCCTACTTGGAGAAAAGTTTGGTATCCACTTGTGGTACACCTAACCCAAATTAATGTGTTTTTCAATTTGCAACAGCATATAGAGAGAAGATAATCCTTAATTTCTTCCGTGTGTTTTCTTCATCACAATAGCAACTATGTCGACGGAAAAGGTGACAGTAGACAAAGACCTCGATGTTAATGGGCATAGAGGCTTAAGGAAGAAGATTAAACAGAAAAGAGCTTCTTATGCTTTACTGTGGAAGATATTGAATTATGAGGACAATAAAGCTAAAGAAGGTTGAAGAAGCTAAAATGGAGGAATGCTCGGCATTTAAAACAGGCTAAAAGTATATAAAGATGTATGGTACTAATAAATTGTGGCCTAGAGATTGCCAGGAGAATCATACAAGGGATTTTGCGTGCCGGCCTTCGATGTACAAGAATGATTGTTTTATTCATTGTGCCGAGGAGGTATGGCGGGCTTTGTTAACTCCTATGAGCCCGAGCGTACGTGGGGCGTACGTTATGGAATTTGGGCAGGTTCCTACAATTCAATTTTTTTAACTCTTAAACTAGATTGTCTATGATAAAAGCTCCATGGAGGTATTTTTATTATTTTTTTTGGATTTATGGTTTGAAAGAAAGTACCGCTCAAAGTTAGAAATGGGGACTCTGGGCAGTTCCAAAATTTTGCTAGAAGTCTCTATTGACACTGGGATTTTCCATTCACGTGGATAACATTACGTTCTTTGAAGATTTAGAAAAAAAATTCTTGTCATTAATTTAAAAAAACATTTTAACACATTTTTACACATTTTGGATACGCAAAGAAAAAACTTCATTTTCATTACATACTACCTAGAGATCTTCATATTTTTCACTTTTTATTTTTTCTACAATAATATGTGGTATAAACCTTCTTATTCACGGTTTAGATTATCATTCTAAAACATATTAAATTCTCATAAAGATAAATCATGAATACAATTTTTGAACCTCAACTCCTTGCACACTTTTTTAAAACCTCCATTCCTTGCACAGTTGTTTTGAATATGCTACACCCCTTTTCTATCTCTAAAAATTATTGTATACGGAACTTACATCATGCTCAATACAATGGTAAAAGCTTCAGACCTAGTGTGGTGCATAAATTCAATACCAAGTGAAGTCAAAGTCTGCTGATCTTTTCAATGTTGGGAAGAGTGAACCATTTTCTTAACTTCAAACATTTCTTTTTTTCAATCCGTGCAATCAAATTGTAAGAATTCTTTTGAGTATGTTACCTAATATGTCTTTATGGAGATCCTACACTCAAAAGGATAAATATAAAGTATTGTTTCCTTCCTTACTCATTGCACTAGAATCAATAATTTTAAAGTATTTTTTGTATGAAAACGTCACAGGCTTCTAGGGGTTAAGGGATCGTCCAAAATGCAAGGGATTTTTTAATTAGAGCCTGGTGTGAATAGGATGTACAGAGCTGATATAAGAACGGAAGGTTGATTGAACCAACTCCCAACTACTACACAACTTCCACTTAGAATGGCGAGGACAGGGAAGCATATTCTTGATTTATATAATTTAGAATCCGTTGTCACCAAGAACATCTTGGAACTAACGAAAAGATCCCATGGAGCCACAATACCGAGTACCATGCCTATGAGACATGACGTACGCCAAGGTTCAAGCACAAGAAAGAATCACTCGGAAAGCAAGTGATGCGGGGCCAAGGATTGAAACAACAACACGATTTCAATGACTCTAAGACGGCGGTGAATATAATACCTTCCATCACGGAAATGCTTCACAAAGAAATAAGACGAAGCTGATGCTAGAGCGAATGAAGATGGAGTAAGGCTAAAAAATGATGAGAATGTAGGAAATAAAGTAGAAGTATTCAAAGTTGCAGATACTGTAAAGAGGGAGGCAACAATCTTCTCAACAATGACTCTGGATTTGGAAGAAATGGCTAAGGTCTTGCAAAGCCAAAAAATCAGTTCCTAAGAGGATTAATATTAAACCCACAAGGTCCTATTGTTGCATTTTTTAAACTACACCATGTGCTGACCTGTAACTTCTTATTTTATATTATTTTACTTTATTATTATTCTTATTATTATATTTGCTTTATTTATTTATTTTTCTTTTTTACCTCCTAAATTATTTATTCCCCACAGTAATTAAGTGTTTAATTAATCCGACCTCTAAAGTAAAGAATTTTCACCACACATTCATTAGTTAATCCTAAAAGTAATTACTGTTAATTCTGCTATTTTAACCTCCCCCTTTTTTCTTTTTTTTCCTTTTAAGTTTTACCTGAAATTCATTAATTCTTAACTCCTACACCCCACATCAAATTTCCAAATTTTTTTGAGCCTAATCTTAATAATTTTTAATCACCTATTCAACTATGATGTTGCATGCATCAGCCTTACCCTCCAGATCATAGAATTTCACCACAGTAAGTATTTATGCAAGGTTGAGCTTTAGCATCCATAACTTTTGCAAACAAGGACCAAATTCAAAGTTTTTTGAGCCTAACTCGACTAAAATCTCAAGCTCTATACATTGGTGTATTCAAAAATATCAAACCAAGCACCTACTTCAAGCTGGAGTGACCAGCTCTTGGAAATTCGCAGCTCTAACCAAACCAACTCATATCCAAGAAACAAAACACATGATGCATGAAGAGAGCTATCATAGCAGGACCCTTGATGCACAACAAGAAAAAAAAACAAAAAGCAAATGGAACCTCGCAGCGTGGACTCACAAACCTCAAGAACGGCACCTGACCAGAACCCTCCTCAAACCGTAACACTTCTCTCCTCTTCCTTCGGCGGCAGATCAATGTCCCCGTACGCGCTCATCGCTACCGCATGCGGCTTCTTCGCTGTCTTCGTCCCCGCGGCCGGCTTTGCCTTCACCGACCTATCGTCCTTTTTATCCAACGAACTCAAAAACGCAGACACTGACAACTTCTTCGTCTTCGCATTCCCTTTGCCTGCTCCTCCTCCCCTTTGTAGAAACGCACGTTCTCCAGCAGCAGCACGTCCCCGCCCTTCAATGCGGCGATCTTGGACTTCACCTCCACACCGATCAGTCTCCGGCGCACACTCCCTCCAACAGTCTCCACACAGCCACGTCCTTCTCTCTGCACAACGTCCTCTATCCGCGTCTACAGACAGGCCACCTTGGCGATTACTACTTCTTCGCTACCGACCGAAAACCCTCTCTCTTCGCGACCGCCTTGAAAAAACGTGAAGATCATGTCCCCGTCTAGCATCATCGCGATCTTCAACAAGACCTTGATGCCGCCCACGATGACCACGAACGGCATTGTCGGCTTTTGCACCACGCCGACAGATACTCCAGAACCTTCTCCAGCAACACTCAGGTCGAGCGCCGCACTCCAGTACTCTCGCCCACAACCAGTACTCTGGCACACGTCTCACTCCAACACTGCACACAACTTCAGCACTCGCGCAGACTCCACATAGACGAGCACTCCACACACTACTCCATCCCTGCGAAAACCCCTCTCTTGCCTTGCATCTCGTGCCTCCAACATCAAACGGCTCTCTGACTCCTTCCCCCTCCTGCGACACTCCCGCGCCCACTAACGCCCATGAAAGACTAGGCCCACGCACATGCGCAGATTTGGCTGGCGACGCCGGCTCACATGGATGGGGTCTGTTCACCAGAACAGACCTCTGTTGAGAGTGCGCCTCAACCCCCGCTCACTAGGTTCAATCTGTGTTCGGGCTGTCAAGCCCTGTTTTGGTCTTCTTTCTGTCTCCCGCGGCCGTCCCCCAAAAGCATCTTTCCGCCCCCTTGTCCGCGTCTTTTCCTTCCAGCGCCTCTCGCCCTTTCCGAGATCCCTGCCCGATCCATCCCGATAAGCGCCTGCCCGCCCCTGCTATCGGCGCAGACCCCGAGACCCGATAACACCATATCGGCTATCGGCCTAGGAACGGATCCACGCCCACGTGTACCGGTGGGACCCATCCACCCGCCCTCCGCCGCCGATAAGCCAGTATCATCCGGGCAATCCGAGGAGCGGATATGATGTAGATGATTTATGTTGGACTCGGCTTGCAACGTCTCCCTAGCCCGTGTTCATTGCGGCGCCATTTGTTGTGCTCGCGGGAGAGTAGAGTGTCACCGATAGGCAGCGGGAATGGAGTTCCTGGATCTGAATCTCATGCCGCCGGTCTTCCCAGGTGTGGATGCAAGAGAGGTACCAGTTCGGAGTGGAGCTGATAACGGGGTGGCAGCGAGAGGATGGAGGCGGCAGGGTCGAAAGAAGCCTGCTGGTGTACGTGAGGAGGGTGTGCAAGATCTAGATACAGCTATCCGAGAAGGCCCGCACGCTCGGTACCTCATGAAGCATGGTCACAAGGTTCTTAGGATGCGTGATGCATTACATAAGCCTCCACCTGGTTTGCTAACTTGGAAAGATCTGAGGTGGAATATTGAGGCCGAGAGGGAGACGAAGTCCGCTGTTGATGACCTCCATGGTCTTCCTGATCATGACCCCGGTGAGGGAAAGCAATCGAAGCTTATCGCCTACATTCCATGGGATAGAGTAATGGATTTCGTGAACGGTGAGCAATCAGGCCGAAAGGACGTCGAGACCACATTCGTGCGGGATAAATTCGACCCCACGAACGTGGAAGATAAGACCCACTATCGCTGGAACTGCCCCATCGAGCTTCAACGGTAAGATGGTCATTGCTGTTACGAGGGTTACTGTCATATCGTCTACTACGCACTATATCCATCACTAAAAGTTCTCGGCTGTCGTTGCAGATGGCGTTGTCAATACGGTCCCCTAGACAATAGAGACAAGATCGACGATATCACTCCCGATATGGCACCCACAGCACGACGATACAATCGGAAAGGAAAACAGATATACTCAGGACGTGGTCAGAAAGGCCCTCGTGCTACTGACGCGAAGGAGGGAGGGTCTATGAAGGTGGGCTGCCAATGTAGATTCTATGTAAAGAGGTACTACTTTCTACCATCTATCGCCGAGATAGGGTACTTCTGCAAAGATCACGTTGATAGAGAGGGCATTATCGTTCACGATAAGGTAAACATCACCAGGGGCAGACTCACATTCCGAAAGTGCATATCGGAGGAGGTTAGAGATTGGGTTCTACGGCAGTACGACGAGCTCGTTCCTATGGAATCGATTAAACTAAAGCATCAAAGGTTGGTACTCAAAGGACGCGATGAGGGCACGCTCACACCTTCTCGGGATTGTATCCTGAGCATGGAGGATATTCGGAACATTTGTGGCGTCCGTGCGCAAGAACTCTACCAGAAGCATCATAATGATGCCGAGAGTGTTAGAATGTGGGTACGAGAGAATCGAGAGATGGTATTCTACTACCAGGATCCGGGGACTAAGATAGAAGGGGTCCTGAACTCTGACAACGTGCCCTTCGTGATAGGGATTCAGACCCCCTTTCAGCTGCGGATGATGCTCAACTATGGGCACGATAGCATTATTGCGATAGACGGGACCTTTGCTACAAACAACAAGAAGGTATGTGCCTTTACGATTCGCTCTGAATGTGTCTACTCATCCTATCTACGAACTTCTGCTACATCGATTCGTATCTTCTAGTACTAATATTTCCTATTGTTTACAGTACCCTCTATTCACGATGATGGTGTTCGACGACTGGAGGAATGGCGTGCCCGTCGCCTTTATAATCACCGCGAGATCAAAACAAAGTGATCTAGTGCCTTGGATGCACGCTCTAAAAGAGAAGCTAGAGCAAATCAACCCAAGATGGAGACCTACAGCATTCGTACTCGACGACGCCGATAACGAGATCAACTCACTCCGGTAAGAAACTATAGAGACTCACAGAATACCCCCTCTGGTTTCATATCTTGCCTTTTGTACGTCAGGTTCAGGTCGGGATGATCCGACATATCGGCGTTCCGGCTTTCTCGTATCGTGCCGGGTTATCTGATGGGTTATCGTGTTTTTACTTATCGCAGAGAAGTTTGGCCTCGGTCGTTTCTGTTCCTATGCTTGTGGCACGTGCGTCGAGCCTGGCAAAAGAACGCTTGTGCGAAGTTGAAAGACATGGAGACGAGAGCTGCTGCATTGCGTACTGTAGGGGATCTTATGTACATGTCGGAGACACCAAGTGATTGCGATGACCCTGCTACGAGAGGACCTCCTACGAGGATCTGGACGTTGTTAGAGTGGGTTCAACACGTCTATATGGAGGCAAAGGCACGCATTCCAGATGCAAAGGAGTACTGGAAGTATT
The DNA here is from genome assembly GCA_963971425.1 of Bryoerythrophyllum caledonicum. Lineage (NCBI taxonomy): Eukaryota > Viridiplantae > Streptophyta > Bryopsida > Pottiales > Pottiaceae > Bryoerythrophyllum > Bryoerythrophyllum caledonicum. Next base: position 17,414,896 of record OZ020514.1, read on the forward strand.
TTGACAAGGAATGGATGCCGAAAATCCATATGTGGGTAGTGGGAGACAGAAAGATCCCTCATGCGGGCCAGGATACCACAGCTGCGATAGAGTCATTCCATTCGAACATGAAATCCGTCTTGTGACAATCGAAAAGGAAGCTTATCGGCCGACGGATGGACTGGCTTATCTATGAGCTCACTGGGAATGTCATTGAGAAATATGACTACACCGACTGGAGTAAACAGAAGGGGTTCGTGAAGAACAAGAAGTTGAGGCAGATTATGGTAAACTCCATTATTCAAGCCAATTCGATCCCAAACGAGAACGTCGTATTGCCAATGTATATTGGAGGACCGGCTTTGGTTAGGTCTTCGAAACGAGGTCACATTGCGTACGCTGTATACAATCCCTGCACAGAGTGGGCCGTCTGCGAGTGTGTGTATTCCCAGAAAGGGAACATCTGCAAGCATCAAGTTAAAGTACTCGAGTTAACGAGACCCGACCTCGCCTCGGGCAAGATTGCCCGATACCTCGGCTCTCTACGCGGCACGGCCCAAGGAGGTATGACAAATCTCCTGCTCTCCAACGACCAGAGATTGGAAATCCTACGGCCTGTTCTCGATATCGACGCCAACGATATCTTGCCTTCAAGATCATGTGACCGAGATGTATGTTTCGAGACATCGCCAACACGAGAACTGGGAAGTGTGTGGTCAGATGACTTCGACCGCATGCACCAACTCATTTTGAAGCTCCTCGATAAGGCGTATCGGCAACCGATACTGGCGCGGCACTTGGACGCCGGGTTACGAAGTATGGATGCGACATTGTCCAGAATCGAGGCAGATATTGATGCCGGCATGCTTCATCCACTGCTGCAGATTGCTCATTCCCTCCCTTGTAACCGAGACGGGCTCGGAATGAGGCTTCAAAGACTGCGCGATTTCTTAGATTCGCGAGGTTACCGACATTCCTCGGCTCGTGCTCCCAAGAACCTTACGCAGTAAGCATAGCCAATAGGCTATATTCTTAATTTAGAGATCCGATAACGCCACCGCGTTATCGGGTTGCCATATTGTGGTCCATCGTCCTCTCCTACATATGTTCATCTTATCGGAAGAGGTATACTGCTCTCGCTGCTATAGTTCTTATCGCGGGAGGCATAGTCCTCGACAGGATACAAACAGGATTGGTAGGACAAATACACATTATTATGCATAGATAAACGATAGCCATGATAGATAGACATCTTCGCAATCATTTCATTACCAACACATTCTTGTACATAATGGAATGTACAGTACAGATTCGTCCGGTATTTGATCGGAAAATGAATGTATACACACCTATTGTCGGACGATATGTCTGAGCCTAACCTATCGTACATATAAAATACAAGAAGAAGAAGCTCTGAGCCTACTTCTTCTTCGGCTTTCTCTTCGTGCCCGGCTTCTTCACCCCTTCCCTAGGTGCTTCGCCGAGAGGCTGCCTCACACGACATCCCTTGAGCTGCAATGCTATCGTCTTCTCGATACCCAAGTCGATAGCAGCCCTCGTCGTATTCCTCCTTCCTGTTTCCGGGCTCATCTCCATGGTTTCATCATCGTCCTCCATGTTCTCGCTGGCGAGAACATATGCCTGTACAGGACTCCAGACATCAACTGTAGGCTTAGAAAACCCATTGGGCGGGGAAATAAGCTCGAGATAGAACGCCTGAACTAACCACAGTCGCGCTTTTGACCCCGCCCAGTCCTGCCATTTGTGGTTCTGCAGCAAATCCGGATCGGACACTGGACTACTCCCACGTATGACGAGGTACTGCCAGAATGCCAAGCACGACACGTAACCGTACTCCCACGACAACGCTTGCTTTGGAATCGGCAACCTCTTCACCTTCCGTCCTTGCCACGTCGAGACGAATGCGCTCTATCTCGCGAATGCGCATTTCCTCCAATTCCCGCGCCCTGGCTTCTCTGTCCGGGTTACTGTACCTCGGCCTAGCGCCCCCCGCGAGGTATTGTCTGATTCTAAACCTCTCGTCGGAGATATCGGCGAGAGTCGCGCTAGGTCCATCGTCCCTCCGCACCACCTTGTACTGTTCGCGCACTTCCGGTGCATTCCCTACGGAATATGGATCGTCTTCTCCATGGAAATTCGGGGCAGTGATGCTGTCAAAGGGACACATCGCACGCGCAGTAAAGTTCGGTTTGGGGCTCCTCGCACGCCGAGAGGATGTTGCAACCTCCTGGCCTATCGTAGGCCTCTTCTCGACGTTCCCAGAGCTGCATTGCCCACCCTTCGCCGTCGCTGGATGCCTGACCGGGATCGCTTCATTGGGACGCGCATCGGTATCTTCGCGCGCCTCAGAGGATTCGCTATCCTCTCGCGACCCGTCCTGGTCTTCCTCATCCGATGTGGTCGTATCGGACGGGGGCTGTGCATGCACTGCTCTCGATGCCCGAGAGGACGATGCACCTCGCTTTATCGAGTGCATGTCCCGATCACGAGCACTTGATGTAACAATCGCCTGGCTTATCGGGGCTCTGGAAGCGACATTCCCGGAAACGAAGTGCCCACTTTCCGATGTCGCTGGAACGCTGTAGGCGACGATGTCCATGGGCCTAGCATCGACATCTTCGCGGTCCTCAGACCTATCGCCATCCTCGCCCGCCTCGTACTGATCGTCGTCATCCGATGACGACTCCTCGTCATCGGCTTCCAATCGGACTTCTCTCGATGCCCGAGAGGACGACGCACCTCGCTTTCTTGCGCGCGTGTCCCGAGATCCAGTCCCGGCCGCTCTCTTCCCGCCGCCTCTCGGCTTCCTGCTAGCCCTATCGAGTGGGACGATATGCTGGAAAGCAGCAATGACTTCGTCCACTGTTGTAGAATCCACCATCTTCTGTATGAATTGAGGTTGATTCTTGATGTCGAGGTTCGGATAAGCAGGCATTTTCCTGTTAGGTCGCCCAGGGCACTTCGCGTGATTCAGGTGCAGATTGATCCTATGTTTCTGCCCGACCTCCTTGCAGTACGGACAGTGAAAAGCTTTCTTCTCCGGAGACAGTTCACTGGTCTTGTAAATCTGCGAGTCTGGCCCGTGCATCGCCTGAATCATTCTCCTGGCCGTGAGAGGATCCCAGCTGTCTTGCCAGTAATGCCCCTCCACCTTGAAAACTTGCTCTATCCTCTTCAGCCTATCGTTGTACTTCGGGTGGGTGGGAACAGCCTCCACCCCTCTCGGTAACTCACTGACGCAGTTGCATCTCGGCATTTTTGCAGACCTACAGCATACAGAGCAAATCAGTCATGAAACTTATTATGAAACGTGGTACATGAGAAGCTATAAACCCTAAACCAAAACCGAGAAGTTAAAGCCTTTTAGTATTCCAAACGGTATCTCCCTTGGTACTCCTATCAGCGCGGCACTTGGAATTCCAATCGTTATCTCCTTTCGTACTCCAATCGACACAGTATATTCTATCATGAACTCCACGCTCACGCTTACTGACAACGTAAGAATAGAAAATCACCTGAGTGCCTTATCGTATACGGCTAAACAAATCCGACAGATCGCTAAACCCCAAAATCCTTATCGTCTACAGATAAACTTCAGTATGATTCCAGAAAAACTAGTACAGAGAATATCGAGTTCCAGAAACCCTAACTATCAACTTCCTGCGTCCACTTCACAACTCGATATGAGCCTATAGGTTTACAAACTGAATGAGAGCGGGAGGGTTTGCATGCTTACCAGAAGGCGTCGTCGGAGATGGAAGATGTCAAGGAATTCTCTGAGATCGAGCTCGCAAAAGAACAGCGCAAACGATAATAGCGAGTACAAACAAACGGGTTTGCAAATGAGAGAGAAAACGAGCCAACAGCAGCCTTCGCCATTTGAACAACGCCGCCGGAACATTTGAAATTGATGGCGACAATGATGAGACTCTAATTCTCCTATCGAGACTACCAGCCGCCAACCACAGAACTATAGCTATCAAAACCATCTCACGCTTTACCATGAGAGCACATCGCCTCGACCAAATCAAGAGACCGCCCTGTCATTCAATCCGCGATAGCTCCATCGAAACCCTATGCAAAAAATGATTGCTTTCAGATTCAATCGATTTGGATTCCGGCTGATTGCAACCCTCCTGCAATGGATGATTGTGACCATCCCCGGATGATACTGGCTTATCGGCGGCGGAGGGCGGGTGGATGGGTCCCACCGGTACACGTGGGCGTGGATCCGTTCCTAGGCCGATAGCCGATATGGTGTTATCGGGTCTCGGGGTCTGCGCCGATAGTAGGGGCGGGCAGGCGCTTATCGGGATGGATCGGGCAGGGATCTCGGAAAGGGCGAGAGGCGCTGGAAGGAAAAGACGCGAACAAGGGGGCGGAAAGATGCTTTTGGGGGACGGCCGCGGGAGACGGAAAGAAGACCAAAACAGGGCCTGACAGCCCGAACACGGATTGAACCTAGTGAGCGGGCGCCTCAACCTCAGCCAAAGTCAGGCAGGCACAAAAAAAATGAACCGCCTCTCTCAGCCTCAGCCGCCCACTTTTGTTTTACCCTTATCAACCCTCTGACACTTAAAATTAGAGTAAGTAAAATGCACAAGGGTTTGAGGTTTGGGGTTTGAGGTTTTTTTTTACTCAACGCGGCGTACGCCGGCGCACATGCAAGCGGCGCGCTCCCTGGCGTACGCCGGCTGACTTTCAAATACCCCGAACTCCTTCACACCGCGTAGTGTGAACGGGGTCGGAGCAGCTGATCCAGGCGCCGCCGCGTGGAACTGCGCCGGCGACGCCGGCTCAGCTCGTGACACATGTGCGTCAGCCTGCTGTCGCCGATCCTCTTCCTATTCGTTTTTTTTTTTCAATTTTTGCATTAAACCAATAATTTGTTGCCTTTAGCCTTTACTTAACAATTTCAACATTAACCACACAGCTAGATTACTAGCACCCTAATTATCCTACCTAAATTTTTCTAGCTTTTTTGAAGTTTCTTAAACATTTTTAACCAATGGTCAATCCGCCAATTAGCAGGTCAATACCTAAAATAAAATAACATTCTAGCTTGGAAAATTCCGGAAATTTTACCACTAGTTCTACATGCTAGGAGGCACCATCCTGATTTTCCCTAGAATTTGTGGGCCATTTCCCAATTTTAGCCATTTTCTTCAAGGCCTTTCTATTTTATTTTTTCCAGTCTTTTTTTTCCATCCCGTTTTCACTGCGATTCTGGGTATGTTGATAGGGAGGGACACAATAAAGGAATTTTAATGCCACCACATTAGCACTAGGCCCATTAACTAGGAGTTAAACTCTAATTGGTGGGTTTCCCACCTTTTTAACATGAACTTGGTCAATTTTTGTCAAAAATCTAGGGAAAATGAAGAAAAAGAGTTAGGGGCCCTTTTGGCCACTCATAGGTCTTTGCAAGTGTCACTCCAAGTTTGATAGAAGTTGCTCTTGGTTTTAAGAAGTTGACTTCAACTATCAAACCTTTGCTAGAAAGAAAAGGGTCCAAAATATACATAGTGTAATCGAATTACAAGCTTAGGCCGAGAAAGAAACCGCATTTATTACTGAATTAGAAAAGGAAAAGGAGTAAAAGAAAAATGAGATATCCATGGCATCTGAACAACTTGTAAAAATTTAAAGGTACAAGTAAGAAAACAACGGATACGAAGGTATGTGAGGAGGAGGTGGCAGCAATTGAAAGTTTCACTCGTATCCAAAAGAGTCTTTTTCTTTCCAAGTATCCACAAAATGACGTAGCGTATGTTGTGCCTATGATTGGAAGAAGGACCATTCTACCCTATTTGTGATGGGATGGTAGTCAAGATTGATTGCAGCCAAGTATAGTTGAAAGCGCAAGAAAAATGGAAGACAACAGTGCAATTGGGGGAGAATATGGAAATGGTGTTACAAAAGTTGGTGGTGGCAAAGAAGAAGAGAGATGAGGCCCGAGCAGAACTAGAGACACTGCGGAGGACGTTGACAACGGTAGATTATCCACCATGCGAAGAGAACACAATGTCTTGGTTGGGTTGGATTCATCACCTTCAGGACAGTAAGATGTTGGTCTCAAAAGCAACACATAATCTTCACAATTATGCTATTGAATCAGAAACATCATGCAAACTTGTCGAAGCCTCATTGAAGAGATTTAAGAATATCATGGGAGAAGGAGGATGTGAACCTACAAAGATCAATATTTGAGGCGATATAGCCGAAATGATGGATCGTACAAACTATTCCTTGAAAGAGAAGGGTTGTGACATTGATTAGGGCCTCGAAGTGGAAGAAGGATGGGTGCCTTTCAATATCTTCTGGTCACATTTTGTGGAATTAGGGAGAATTATAATCCATACATGCGACCATATACCAGCATTCTTCAATGATAAATGCAGCTTATGCTAGGAATACTTTGGTCCAGAGGGTGCATATACATTGGGCCAATGTGGCCATAACTTCATAATATGTGCATTTTTGAAAGTTTCATAAGACAATTGGTGTGCCCTCTATATCATCTCTTATTAGCACAAGGTTCTATGAAATGATGGGGCAAGGAGATGTTGTCCACCGGGACATGAGTTCAATTGTTGGAACCTCTTCTTAGACCAACTTCCCAAGAAATTCCTCAATTATTGTGAATAGGGAAAACCACTACTTTGGGATAGTGATTTTCCTTGTCACTAGTTGTATTAAAAGTACACGATGGAATGTGATCCATAATTTTAAATGACACAAGACTATGAAGTGGAGATAAGGGCGCCAGAGTTGGAAAATAGTGAACAACAAGAGTTGTTTTGCTGTAATTCTGAAGGGCATGGGGCACAGACCATAAGCGTTTTTTTATTTCTTCCAAAGAAAGTTAAGAAAGGAGATGTGGCTCTTGGCATAAGGTAAAAGATGACATCGTATGGGGGGAAGAGTAGAAGAATTTCAAATATACTTTGGTTGGTAGGGCCTTGTCAAAGATGTAGGATGTTGTTATTCGGATGCAATGCACGCATTTGATAAGAGAATTAGGGATGTCATTGAATACTGAAGGAATACGCTACAAATGTCTCATGGGGAATTTTTGGTGTCATTCCAGAAAAACTACGAGTTTGTAAATAAGGTGGTGGGGCGTGTTGAGAGGGTGGTGGAAATCTTTGCAATGAAGAGGGTGGATTCCATTGGAAAGCGTAAGATGGATGATGGCAACGACAACAATGAAATTGGGAATCATAATTGCAAAGGAAAATTGCTGCCATTGATTGAGAGTACGAAGAAGGGGGCAAAATTGCCAGGCCAAGTCAAAGGCTGGAAATTTAAAGCAAGATTGGGAGGCAACGGACGGACATGACGTCTTTTACAGAGCAACCAATCTTATTGGAGTATGGTAGATTAGTGAGGCAGTTGTGGAGCTAATAGTGTGGCCACTGCTTGGAAGCATACCTAGGTTGTATATGAGCCTTGACATTGTCTCCATTGGAGTTTGCACTCTTTAGATGTATGATTATGAAGGATGGTTGGAGTTTTTGTCATGCACAGGGTGTGATTCTTGTAGATGTAGAATAGAAGTGTAATATGAAGTTTGTCCATAAATGAAACAAGAATATACAACTTTTGAAATGATGGATTCCTATGGAGGTTGTGTGGATTGTGATGTTACATTGTTAATTCATCTTTTTATGTGGTGATGATAACAATAGTTTTGAGAATTTTGTGCTTGCTAAGCGATGACAGGAGTAGAAGGCAATGAAAGGTGAAATATCTATGGATTACGATATTGTGAGGAGATTCTTGTATCGTGACTATACATAATACATAAAACAATATGATATTGGAGGAATATTGTAATGGATGAAGCCAACCAATATCAAATATGTGCCAAGAAAGTACTTCGGAAAAAGAATATTTTGGAGATAAAAACATAAAATATTTTTTTATTCATAGCTTGTATATACTAAAAACACATATAAGAATGTTTTTCAATTGAGATTTAGCAATCATAAACCATTCATAGTGTAATGGGTATGGCAACAAACAATTAAAATATTGAAATAGTGCATCTATGAACTAGGATTAACCTAGGGCAATCCTCTTTTCCATGGAAATAAGTGCAAGTGAAGCATACAATATACATGTGTATAGTGTTGCTACTCATTGATATCAATAGGAAGTCCATAATCACTATCTTCCTCGACCTCGACCCTACTAGATTGCAAGGGGTCATCTTCATCATCTGCAATGTCTTCTTCTTTGATTCTCCATTTCCTCGACATGGACTGAATGGTTTTGAACCTCTTGCAAGACTCGATGGCCTAAAGGAGATTTCTTGCAGACGTATGGTTACAACGTGGCAATCGTGCGAATGGTTGCATGAGAGCTTGTCGTTTCTTAATTGATTGTGGAGGTTGTATAGGTCCTATTGTACTAGGTACATTGACATCAAAAGTCTCTAATTTCATCTTTAAAGCAACTTTTGCCCTTGAGGATGACAAACTATGGTGGAAAGGAATTCCGGAATGGGTTTTTGAAGACCATGGCAAGATGTACATGCCCACTACAAGAAATATTGCCAAATTGGGCTTCTGGTGTCCACGGTCGTACTTACTTTGAAAGGGACATCAAAGCATGGGAAGATCTCAAATTGGTTCTAGTTACTTGTGTAGGGGAGTTTCCAAATAGAGACCGCAATGCGCCACTATCCAAGGAAGAGTGTTCCTTGACAAAGGAAGTGTAGGGAACTTGAAGTGTCGTGGGGACTATCATCATCTCTAGCCTTTCCCTTGAGAAGTGTGGTATCCTCACCAAATGGTGCGGTTGTTGTTTTTTGGTTAAGATTATTGGCAAGTCATGGACTATGGATGTTGAATTCTACAACATTTTCCTTTTGAAGCCCTTGAGTTTTATGTCCATGTAGGGTTGTTGCATGTGAGGATGATATATCTTCTTATACTCTGTTTTTCATATCATTGCCTTCACATGGACTTACAGTTTCTTTTGGAATTGTTGTTGGTCCATTCCTGAGGATGTTTTTACTATTGACCAGGCCATCTCCGTTCAAGTATCGTGCTATGGGCAACAAGACATTGAATTTTATCTAGTAGTATCACCATTGGAGAAATCATATACATTGCCTAAGTCATGGTGAATATTTGAGGTACCTATGGAAGAGCCACTGTTGATGTCATCGTCTAGGTATTTGACAACATAGGTTGCACCCACATTGGTACTTGAATTGTCGAAGTCTTTGGAGTTATCTGATTTAGGGGCTCGGGGGTCCTCTAAATCGAAGTTCTTCGAAAACCACCTCATCTCATCCAACAACTTTACATTTACGAGAAACCTCGAATTTGTGTAGACAAACACCAAATCATTTGCCCTTCAAGGTAGTAACCCATTTCGTCTCTTGTTATGTACAAGAGAATAGCTACTCTAATTGCATTTGCAAGAGTAAGAGGAAAGCGTTTGCGCTAGTATTTTCTTTGCAATTGGCGCAAGTAGTTTTCTACAAGTACCTTTAAAATTCCACCAAGCATACAAAGAACATTTTTGGAGTTTGGGATCTAACATGTGATGAAATGGTGCACTAATGTGTCAAAAAGCTATGAACTCGTTATCAACATCTTGATAAGTCTCAAGTGTATAGAGCTTTCTTAGCACTTGTTTATATGCGACAATGGCATCTGGATCTCAGAAAAATTCTTTGCCATAGAGTAAATAAGGATTTAGGAGTGCACCGGCAGATTGTAAGTTGGTTGTGATCATCCGTTTCCGACAGTAGATGCAATGCTCAACAACGTCCGCTTAATTGCTATCAAGATTGAATGGTTCAGTACATAGAGCCAAACATGCTTCTGGGATTAGGGATGATGTGCAAAACCTCCCCATACATCAGGCCTTGTATTTTGGTTTCAGAGATTTAGCCAGATTTGGTCAGAGTGGCGACACAAACTTTTTGACGACCGCAAGTTTGGCTACAAAAAATTTCTCTTGAAACCATACAAAACCAAATTTTCTCTGTAAACATCCATTTTGGAGAATTCATCTCTATAAACATAGATTTGTACATCCTTTTTGGCGACAAGTTGGAGTCCCCATTGTTCATTAGTAGCAATATGGCAATATGCCAACGACCATCAATGAAGTTTTGGCGATATAAAATCTTTAAATTCCCCGTTTTTCGGGAATATTCTATTTTTGGAAATAAAATTTTGCTATTTGGCCTCAGATCGCCAAAAACAAAAGGCCTGCCATACATGGTTCTTTAGAATCAAATTCCCTCAAAGCATATACTACGAGTGCTATCGTCTCTCAAAAGTTTGTACAACGCTCCCAAAAGTGTTCATATGGAAAAAAAAAATTGATGTTTCGAGATAAGGTCCTAGATTTATCTTTACGGTCATCTCCAAGGTTTGTGACATACGCCAATCAATTTGGATCAACAACACTTTGCTCTAACGCTTCTTTGACCTTCAATAAATGATCTACCATTATGAAATTTGATGCAAATCTAGTTGGCCTTGGCAACAACAAACTGAACTTTGCCTCGTGTTTATTAAATACAACATGGGGCATTTGTCAGTTCTTCACAAACCTCACCAATTCCTTAGCCTTTTCCAAAGCTACTTTTATCCATGTTATCTTTTCCCAATCCTCCAATAATAAGTTCGTCGCATGTGCTGCACATTCTTGAATGTACATATGTGGATATCTCTTTGTGATTAATTGTCCGGCCTTCAGCATTGAACTTGTAGATGCCATGTACTTGGCAGTCTCTTTGTTCTCAGCGGTATCTATTAGTCCGAAGAAAGCGCTTTGACAAGAGACACAAGCATTGCATTGCACAAAGGGCAACTAGTTATAGAGCTCCATTCGTCTAGGGCTAGAGTTTGTTCAAACTTTTGAACACTCTCCTCCATTCTACTATATAGATCCGATTCCATATCACCCTTTGCTTGTACCAGCAACCTTGTTCGAATGTCATGATAAGATAATGGAACATACGGTTTGAATGTCATGTTAAAACAAAACAATTGAGTGGTGTGAGAACCAAGCCTATACTTTATCTAGCTCCAGTCACTCTACTTCTTGAAATCTCTTAGAGAGCATGAATTGCCTCATCAACCAAAGAAGGGTACCACCTATACCTCCATGTTTGATCGATGTGGAAAAGATGGTGGTTGGTGCAACCTTATTTGTTTCTAGGACAATGATGGGAACTTGAGTGGATCCTACAAATGAATCCCCACCGGTGGACGTGGGTGTGCTATGTTATACGGTACACACAATTTTCATGGTTGGAGTGATATGATGTTCAGAAAATAGGTCTCCGTTATGCTGAGGATAATGACCACCACAATTTTTGAAACGACTATGAATAAAGGTGTCAATTTGATGCAGATGTCAACACCGCTATTGCGCTTGCCGAGGACTACTTTGTACCTAAGATGACTAAGCTACCTTTTTAGCCATCTTGCAAAAATGGGAGAACGAAGACTACATTAAAGGAAATCAATCTTTCTCCCGCCTACTTTTATTTTCGTGTACCAAGGGGAACAAGGTTTTGTAACCATTTTGATGAGTTAAATATCTTGCAATGAATAAGTGTGATATGCAATCTGACAAAAACAAGGAGTCGGGAGTTTCTAAAGAAACTATGACACCTTTGACTTTCAAACTCAATAATTATCAAGCAATGGATGCAAAGTGCAGCTCATAGCCCTTGGGAAATGGAAGTTTAGAGGTGAAATAAGGTGCCATCTGCCATCCTCTTTATTCTCATGGGCCATGGCAAAGGAAAGTAAGTATTGCAAGTTAGAACTTGGTAACCTTTGCGATACCGGAGGCATGGCGGATGGGGCGGACGCTACAGAGCTCTCCGCGAGGCAATCAACCATGCGTTGGGCCACCCGAATAGTGTACAACCAACTACCTTGCGGACATCACGGCCTTTGCCGGGCGGTCGGCAGTGAGCGGACGGCTAGGTGGACTGCCTTCCATCTGAGGGTAAATTTTGTAAAGTCCTTCCTATCACCGGACGTCCTCAGGTGGCGAAAGACGTTCAAGGGCTGGACGTCCAAATATGTTGGACGTCCAGCGTCTTGACAACTTAGACTAGCAGCTACATGTATTACCATTGTTTTCTCTTTTCCACCGTTATAAGTTGCATAGAGATATTGTTTTGCATATAACACAGCTAGCTCTAGAAGCTCAACTCTCAAATGAAGAATTTGATAGAATATGGGAAAGTGTAGAGCACTATCTAAGTATGCGTAACCTATTTTATGAGATGTTGGCACGAGGTGCCTTGAAACTTGCTACTAGCAGCAAGTCAACCATACCAATAGGTGATTTGGAAGTTAGAGTAATGCTATATTACCTTCCATTAGAGCATCAGCTTGCATTTAAAAGACTTGTTGATTAGCCTAATTTGGTTTATTGAGCCATCAAGATAGCTGAAAATCGAGAAGACAACATTAGCTCCCTAGAATGGAAGCAGATAGCAGAGTATCTTTACCATGAGAATTTGATAGCCCATGGTAAAGATACTTCCATGATAAAGAGACATGTCGGTAAGTACTCCTTGCACCACCGCCTATTGACTTTAGACCACCAGCTGGTCTAAAAGTAATTGTACCGGTGACAAGCTTATTTCTCAAACAAAGTTAAATATGATTCAATGTTTGATGAAAAAAAAGAGAAGCCTTTTCCTTCTTGGCCAACGATGAAGTGGTTACTTGAGAACTTTGGTTTAGCAAGGAAGTAGTGTTGCCCAAGCAGTGGTTACTATATCCAAAACTTATTCAGGCCTGGGTGTCCTTTGTTCCAGTAGCAGTGGCGCTTGATGCACATTTGTGCCTACTCCAAGGGCAAAAACGCTACAAGTGGGCACCATGGTCAAAGATTGACACCGTTCCATATAATTTGCCGATCATCCCGCGTGACTTTGATATGTATCAAGAGTGTACTCTATCCTATCAAACCTTCTTTGAGGCTCATCGTTACCGTGTTTGCCCAGGATGCTTTCGAGCTGTAGTGTTCTGCAACTTGTTTCCTTTATCTGTGTGCATGTTACAGTATAGTAGTGAACGTCCACCGCTATGATGAGAAGAAAATTGAGACCCGTATATGGATGAAGTTACAGCAACGACCTGCGAGGTCGATTTGTGTGTTTGAATGCATGATTATTACGCATTTCCTACTCGCATCCAGTTTGGCATTCGCCTTGGAATTTTTGCCCGAAAGCTATCAACATGTCTCTACGTGGATGAACTACCAGCGTACTCATTAGACTTACTTGTTGAACGATGATGATGTATGCCGCAATTTGGAGGATATTGATCAGCAGAGTCTTCTGACTAAGTTAGAAACTGAAAATCAAGTAAAGAACAAGCGTCCACGTGTAGAGAAACGACAAATGGAAGTTTAAGCTCTTACTCAGATCAGAGTCATGTCATTAAAGTTGTGTATGTTTCAGCATTAGTTAATGTTATGATGAACAGTGAATTTGAACACTATATTACTACTCACTATTGAGTGGAGGTACATTATATGTGACGACGTTGGAACGGATTTACATGCTATGAAACCTGTGAATATCACGTGTAAGAAAACTATGAAAAGTAGCCAAGATCAAGTTAAGAAAAGTTGAATGCTGAATTCTAAAACTTGTCATAATGAATTCTAAGCTCCTAGTTCGAATCAGTTGCAATGGTGCTGAAGATTGATACGAGAACAATGTTATGGAAGTGAACGAAACATTATATAAATTCGTTAATATAAAGGAAGAAGTATCCTTCTTGCGTAAAGAACTTTAACATGGATGCAATATTGAAAGAACTCCAAGATGAACAGTTTCTTTCGAATCTATGAAACTCAGTGGTGCAATAAGAATGATAGCAAAAATACAAGAAAGAACCAATGTTGCATTGTAGAAGTCATTAAAAGTAAAATGAAAAAAACAAATATAAAAAATTCAGTGCTTCAGCTGCCCTACATGTATCTACCTACTCATCTACCTGGGGGGGAAGAATTCGTCAGCACATATAAACCGAACTATCTTAGTGCCAACAAACGATATGGGATAAAGCACCATGTTGAAACCACGACCATGGTGATTCAACTAACAACCGTGTCAAGTATTCAAGACCATGTTCTGACCATAAATGTGTTGAATACATACTAAGTGAAATAACCGGATAAGAGGGTAACTCGATAATGAACTCGGATATCAACGGACATTGTATTAACATATGAGATTCAAAGAGGATTTTTAATTTATTTTTTTAAATTCAAGATATTTATTCAATAAAAATACAGAATTTTGACAAATAAAAAATAAAAAAATTATTGGCTGCAATTAGATGATAATTTCAACCAACTAAAATGTAATAAGAAACGTGAGAAATTAGATGGTTGAGAGTGTTAGGTTAGTATCAAAGCCTAAAAAATTGAAAATCATAGTGAATATTCAAAGAAAAGAACAAATTGGATAGAAACCTGAAGAAATGGAAAATGGAATTGTTTGTGGTTGGAATCTATAAACTCCAAAAAGAAGCATGAGTGGATATAACCACGATATGACAGATTTAAGATTAAACCTTAAAAACTTAAGGACATAGCAAGTTGAGGAAGATAGAGTAGTACCTAAACTTTTAAAATTTGATACGAAAAAATAAGAGAAACCATGATAACATACGGAGAAAATCTTATGTTAAGCGTGAATGGAATAGAATAAGATAGCTAGCACGATTAGTAGTGAGGTGATATACACACTACTTAATTGTATGCAATAGATACTTCAATTGAAATAGAAAAAAAAAGTAACAGAGAGGAAAGAAAGTAAGGAAATTAGTCATATAGAACTAGTAATTAGTAGTAAAGACACAAACTACTAAAATACTAATTTAGTGTTGTGAAGACTAATGAGTGCTAATTTTCTAAACTTAAATAGAAAATAATTGAAAACAAAATAATAATGTAGACGATGGGAGCAAGTATAAGGTTTACATGAAAAAGAAGAGAAAGCAAAAAATCAAAGAAGTAAGTGAAAAAGATTGTGACGGGAACTTTAAGGAAAATTCAAATTGAATTATAAAAACTCAAAATAAAAAAATAAAACTTAAAAGACTAAGTATGTATGAGACATACTCATGAAAGATATATACAATGAAAAACAAACATGAAGATAATAATCCTTAAATATTGTTAAGAAAGAAAGCTAAAAGGAGCTATAAAAGAAGATACGAAATGTAAAGCAATAGTGTCAAGTTTCTAGGACAAAGCTTCTTGAAATCGATAAGGACATCTCCAAGTAAAGAAGCGGGCTTTGTAGAGCCAAAATGATAAAAGCAATTTTTTTCAATTATTATAGTTTTAAAAAGGTGGTACATATATTAAAAATTAGATAATTAGTGGTAATATATGTACCAAGTAGCTAATTAATTAGAAAATACATATTTACATCTAAAAGTGAAAGAACAATGAGAAAAGCCTTGAATTGACACCTTTTGGTAGGGATACATTTTTTCATGGAGACGTGTAAGAATTAAACTAGAAGAAGTCTATTGGTTAGGAAATGAGAAAAACCTCTTGGTAAGAGGTGCACCTTTTAGGAAATAGGTAGCATAAATAACTACTTTGTTGCCATTGCCATTGCCATTACCATGAGGAAGATTGGAGTGAGCTCTATTTTTAGAAGAGAAAGCTAGTTGATGACTCGTATTGTTGTAAGAATATTTATATATTTATATATTTATTATTGTATTTGCATGTGTTCAAGTCTTGTGTGTGACTTGAGTCATATGTATAATTTCAATAATCTTAGATCTTCATAGAATAATTTAAAAATTGTGTGTTGTAAATATAATTGTATGCATTAGGATTTAGTTGTGGATGAAAGTCCTAGGCATAAATGCATTACATATTTGGTCTTCATAGATTAAATTAGGAAAAGTCCCTAACTGGGTCAAAGTGACCTTGTGTGTGTTTATAAGTAAATCATAATTGTATGTGGGATTCATGTGAATAAATATATGATTAATTGATTTAGACATCAAAGTGAGGAATGCATGAATAAATAAGCAACTTGAGTCCATTTTGTGTAATAACTGAAGGTATGCAAGTGTAAGGGTATAGGTCATTGCGTACATTCAAGTGTTAAAGATGAATTGGCTAAATTAGGCTCTTATACATAATTTAATTTTGACTTGATCTAACTTGTGTGTTGTTTGTGACTAATACTTGTAACGGGTACGTGAGAAGTGGAGCTTATTGCATGAGGTAAACTTGTGATTTGTAAAAGGATTAATAAAGGAATGAACAATGAGTGCAATGGATAGAATCCATTAACCGAAGATGGCTAGGTCTAAGAGTCTAACCAAACACATTTACAGCTATTAAAGAGCAAGGCTCTTTCTCGGCACTTAGATTCTTGGAAAATAATTCATGAGAGTGGGATGCTAAGAGTGATGTATAAGAAGGCTTTAATTCCTAAAATAAGTGCAAAACCTCAAGTAATTTAACAAGAAGACAACTTTTAATGCATGTGCTTTAAATGCCTTTATATCTTGATCCGCTCTATTTTCATTGGTAGCTGGAGTTGGTACAAGAATAGGAGGAATAGCCAATTGAATTGTTGAATGATAGATATATGAAAGATATTAGATTTACAGTTGGCAAACAACTGACAAAGAAGTAGAACATGAAAATTAATTTGGATTACACATTACAAATTCAGAAGTACAAACATTGCAAAGGAGTATTGTATTTACAAAGTCCATTAGTTTTATAAGAAAGTTAATGTGCTAAAGGGCAAGAAAAATCTGGTAGATGCACTATCTTGTGACTAATCTTCGGAAGTATTGCTTGTGCCGTGCGTCGCAAAAAGGAGAAAGACCGTGTTGGAATGATACGCTAAGTCAAGGGACATGGAAAATATTCTTGGTGTAGAACCTAAACTACCTCTTTTGCCATTGTATCCATTTTCGGAGGAGGTGGCAACCGCTTTAAAATGACATCTTTTTCATGTTCCTAGAATTTCTCCTTGTCAACGGCACCCTAGAGGTAATGGCACCTCCTTGCAAAGGCGCCTTGGAATTTTTGGAATTGTTCCTCTACTTCTTTTGTGGTGGCTCACTGGCGGCAGAACTCAGAGGAATGTCTAGCCTCTAGTGATTTCGGAAGCCACAACTAGAATATAACATTGATGGGAAATAATCTTCATACTTGGTTGCTTTCTCCTTGCATTCATTGTTGGTATTGTTGCTTGCTCTACAACATAACCCGATTTCTCAGTAGTCGACAAGCTTTGCTTTGAAGAAGATGCTAGATTCTCTCGCGGTGCGCGCCTACTAAATACAATTGGGTTTGGTACTTGCAGCGTTGGCAGGCCATTGAGGCTCGGATCAATAGAAATTATAGGTCAGAGATGGATGAATGCACTTTGTGTGCACACATCGATTTCATCCGCGCGTTGTGCAAATAGAAGGACAGTTATATGGCTTGCAAAAACTCGCCATAGCTCTGCCTTAGAAAGTTCCACATTTGGTAATTTCTTATACTTCTGGGATCTCATTGACTGTCCTTTATGAAGACAAATACCTAACTAAGTTGATGAGAGTAGTTCATCATCCTACACCTTGACGTAAAGTTTGATGTCACCTCCTTGATCATCACCTAGTTTAGTCTAGGCTTGTCATAGTGGGCGGACATCCGATTTGCCCGTCCGTCCGATTTGCCCATCCGATAGTGGTCTCGCACGTCCTATATAGTCAGTATAAAGTTGACTTACTAGCAAAGTGAAAAATGACAAAGTGGTGGCCACGTTGGCACCACATCATTGCCATGTAGGACGGAAACAAAATTAGTAGGGGCGCGGACTTAAGGAAAGGACAAGGCAGTGCGGAGATGCCCCCGCCCTTGTTCGATATTGGCACAAACATCATTCCCTTGTCTAGGCAGCAGCGAGAACATCAACATTATTGCCCGAGCATGTGCGGAGATGTTATCGCGCGTGCCAAGGAATGGGCGATGACTTCGCCGGGCATAGGGCAAGGACATCCTCACCATTGCCTCACGGAGGTCCGTGCCTTTGCTTGGACAACGCATGCAAGCAAAGCGGAAATAGAGACAGGGCGCAGACTTCATCAATCAACACTGTACTCAAGTGATATGATTCCCATGAAGGAAAGAAGAAACGTCGTATAATATATTGATATAGTATTGAAGATTGTATGTGTTGAAAATTGAACACATGAGACATTTGGCAATTGCCAAGTACTCATACTCTACTACAAAGATGCCATATCTTCTACTTAACCATCACGTGCTAAACTTCTAAAAAAGAACACAGAAATCTACCTGAGGTAGCAACAAACAGTCAAAATCCAACAGCGGGAGGGGGCTCGTTAGTGTGTATACAACATTTGGCACATAGAACCATTGAGGCACATCTTCTTTTTGGAGGCTTTCCTATTTCAGCTTTGGGTTTGCATATTGCTCTGTATTTTTCTCGGTGAATATTGTGCGTTCCATTCTTCAAGCCAAATTTGAGCAAAAATCCATCCTATCACATATGTATCAGCAGCAATGGAGAACAAGTGCATTTTTGCATGACTTGAAGCGAGTTCATGGAGCCCTCATCTCCAAATACATTGAACAATTCCGGTGCTGCAAATTGATGCCCTTTTCTCCACTCAAAGCTGCTCTGGGGTTCGAAAATCATACCTTGATGGCTCATTTTCTACAACTCGGCTCGAAAGCCCCTAATCGCAGATTCCTATGTACATCGTTTCGAGTTCCGCTCAACAAAGAAGAGCAGAACATTGGATGGAGATAGGTCATTGTGCATATAATTCATATTGTAGCATTTTCCCACAATGACAATCAATGATAAAGCAAGGTTCAATTGATTCTTGCGATAAATTCTTACTCATCAAAGTTCATTTTTCGACAACTCGGTTTTATTTTGCAACAAAATTTTGTTGAATGGCAATGATTTGTTGACTTTCAAATCAAACCAAATAGAAGCTAAAGATCCCTCATTCAACCAAAGGGTGTAGCCTTCCATCATTCTCGGGTGGATGTAGCCAAGTCTAATGATGCCTCGATGCACCACCGGACACCTATCCCCGCCCTCATTGATGATATCTTGGCGCTTCTTCCTTTCATTAGTATTTGTTGTAGTCTTTCAGGCAAAGTAAATCCAACTTGGAATGTTCTCCAATTTTGTGATCATCACCTTCCGGACAGTCCTGTAGCCACCTATTGCTTTTTGTCTTGGCATGAGTATCACTTTGGCGCGGCTTTCAAGCCACTTAAACGTTCCACCAATGCTCTGATCTCGAATTTGGTCCTCAATTGTCGCTCTCCACGGAGCGAGTTTCTTTATACGAGAAGAAGAGTATTGTTGAAGGAAAGTCTAGATCATCTTCATCTTCACTAGAAATGCATTGTCCTCCTTGTCTTAGTCGCTTCCATCCTCTTTCTTGTCTGTATAGTAACACCAATTCGCAACAATATTTGTGGTCAATGCAATCATTTGTCCAAGTAATCCAAGTGCAACCAGTAATCTAGAAAATCATTAAATCTCTCAACTTATTTCTTTTTGCAAGTCAAGGATCAACTTATGTAATCTCTTTTTGTTCTGCTCCAAATAGTCACTCATCAACGTCCTTATCTATCGCCAACTACAAAATTGGATAGCAATTCTTTTATATTTAGCAATGTACTCATGCGGGGGCATATCCGGATTTGGTGTCTTCTTGCATTTTTTATAATTCAATGACAAAGGATTTAACAATTGCAAGGCCAAATCCGTGTTTGTCGACAAAAGTGCCGTCACACAAACATCATCCAAATCCAAGAACATTGGACGCTTCTACAATGATCCACTTCCATCTCCCGCCATATTTAAAAGGGGACTTCTCTATTGTGGTCGAAATTTCTAATTGATGGTTTTAAATAAACCGCAAAGAATCTAAATGCAATATGTAGGCCAAGCCCAACCACCCACCAAACTCACTTGTAGGCTACAAAGCGGACTGATTTGTGAGGCGTAGGACGTGGACTCGGCAGAGAATGAAAAAAGAAAAGGGTTTCGCATATAACCCCTTCTCGGACGGCCGAGGACATTCGGGCCCCCCCGGCAAG
The DNA here is from genome assembly GCA_963971425.1 of Bryoerythrophyllum caledonicum. NCBI lineage: Eukaryota > Viridiplantae > Streptophyta > Bryopsida > Pottiales > Pottiaceae > Bryoerythrophyllum > Bryoerythrophyllum caledonicum. Next base: position 17,435,035 of record OZ020514.1, read on the forward strand.
CCCAAGTAAGGGCGATGATGTCTCTACTATTGCTCAAGAGGGGGAGGAGACGTCCTCGCTAGCAAGAAAGGGCACGTCCCTGCCCTGCTCCTTCCCTCTTTCACTCGCTATACAAGGCGGTCCTCCCCCATTTGTCCCCGCCTTGCATATGTCGTCCTCACTAAGTTGGTTGGGGGCATTGTGCAGGGTCTTCATTACTCCGCAAGACAACTTATTCAAAAAAATTTACAGCCATGGCTATACCCGCAAGATTCATCAAACAAGAACGAGAGAGGACCCAACTACAATTTGGAAACAATTATTGGAAGAGGCAATATATGTTCTTCAAAATCTCGCAAAATGAGGTTTCTTGAATTGAAGAGTATTTGAAGCATGGAGTATTGAAGGCTCTGCAAACTACATAGATTGGTGCCACATCAACCAGGCTTTCTTGAAAGAGCAGCATAATCATCATCAACGCTTCTACAAGGCAAATTTGGAACACTGCACCTAAGAGGTGTTCAAAAATTGGTACAATGAAGTATATCTAGTGTTGTACGACATCCTAAATGTCAAATACAATGAACTTAATTTCTTCATTGCGCTAGGTGTTCACGTAGAGGTAAAGTTGAACAAGGGAGTATTGGTCCACCTTAAAGGCCGTGGAAGATAACATCCAAGTTCCTTCTCCAACAAATGGATTGATTCCAATCGGGGTGCGGATGTATCGACAAGGCGGATTGGGCAAAGTAAAGGCAAAGATTGAACTAGTCGACACATGTGAGACCGATCCCTTGAGAACGGATTCAAGCTCCAACAAATCTCATGCTTCAATTACAATGAGCCAAAAGGCACTAGCGCAAGCCAAGTGAAGGAGGGCTAAACGGACAATTAACAATGTCATTAGTGAAGCCATTATTAAAGTTGTAGCTTGGATGCAATTGCTAGCGAACAACAATCCGTCGTTGGGAGTCCTTGATGGTGTTGTTGTTGGAAATACAATCTAGACCTTGAAAAACCATCTGAAACGAAAAAATGCAAAATTGTGTCACTGCACAAAAAGGTTTGCAAGTTGAGAGAAGAAGTCAATGACAAGAACATTGTTATTGACCATTGGCGACGACGTAACCTAGAGCAACATCGGCTTGCACTATAAGACGCTACAATGACAACCGTAGATTAGAATCCAGAAGAGGAGGAAGAAGGTCATGTATCCGTATTTACTCAAGAGGATTTGTTGTTGTTTGCCGAAGCCCCCGCAATGCGAATGTAGCAACGGTCAACGAAGATAGAGGCATGGCGGTTGACAATGGCAAGGAGTTGACGGAATCTCTTGAAAAGAATTGAAGACTACAAAGTCAGTTGGATGCGTTGGTAGAGCAATACAATCAATGGAAGCTGGCATGGGTCTTCACTGTCAATCAACCTAGACAATTGGTGGCCGAATTCCAAACAATCAACCACAATTATACCAAACACAACCAAGAGACGGTATTGAGTTTGATGTCGTGGGCCCTTGTCAATGATCTTTCCAAAATGCATAAAATGGCAATGGTGAACACTATTGGTGGGTAGGTAACCATCAATTGGTCCCAAAATAATTGGGATTTCAAGAATGAGGTTTCATCTACCTTCAACCATCACGGCAACCGGATATTGTCGTGACCTTATCCATTGAGCTTTGTGACCGACAGTTTGACGTGCCCAATCTGTCTAAATCCATTTGGTCTAGAAGGTGGAATGCACCTAGGCACCTGCAAGCACTTGCACCATCCATTTTGCTTGATTTGCTTGATGATTTTCCGTCGGCGGTGCTCATTGTGCAAGGCCCTTTTCTACAAGCGCTTGTACGAGTTGTTTGACTTTGTTCCTTGTATGCCACCACATTGGAAATTCAATGCAACAAATGCCCCCGATCATTGAAAAATGTGATGAAACGACTTGGTATGGGGCTGGAAATTGAAGGTGTGCTCCTTGGACAAGATGCACCTTTCTACCAAATGGGGTTGGGAAAGAGATCCAGACCAAATTGTCCAAGTGTGCCACAATTTGATTCCAATGAAGGACAAGTTTAGTCAAGGACGACGAAATTTTTTCTACCAATGCTTCCATGGACATTGGAACAAGGACTGGAAGAAGTTTCAATGCAGACCTCATCCTAGACAATGGTTGTGGGGCCTTGATGGACTCTGAATCACTGACAACAATGGGGCTCCTATTTTGGACAATGCAGACAAAGTTGACTCTGCAAAAGTTAGATAGTTATCGGAATTGGAGTGGAGGGAATTTTTTTGAAAAGACAGGATAGACTTCTTGCTTAAACAATGTAGTCCGAGAACACGGCAATCTCTTGACAACCTCATATAATCACAAATCTTGAAGGCCGTGTTGGAAGAAGATAGTACAGCGAGGAGAACTCAATCGACGACTTGTAGACTTCAATTGGGCTTGGATGAAGACCTTTTGATGCATACAAGGACGCATAACAACCAGGCAAACCTGAGTGGCATTGCTAATAGCCCAATGAATATTAACTCGGTGTATTTTCTATTGTTTGATGTAACAAATTATATTTTTTTTACAATGCTATAGCACTTAGTGTGCCATGTATTTTCCTTATTTTGTACTATGTGACGCATATGAAATAAATATTAATTGAAGTGTCTATTTTGCTCGATATTGAATGTGTGATTTATGAATCTACTTATGCTTCATAAGAGTTTATGCATGTGAATATAATAAGATGGTATGATCTCAATTTGATTATGGTGGGACATCCTTTTCACATAGTCGGTTATTGTTTACCAAAAGTGAGCCTAAGATACTCCGTAGTCAAGAATACTTTACCTCCTTGCCTAAAATGTATGAATTTCTGATTATGAATTGAATGTTACATTAAAGTGTACTCAAGAAATAAATTTAGAGATCTTCAATTATGGAATTTTATTTTACATGTGAAATTAACTAAAGGTCAATAGAAACGTCAACCACAATTTCCAACGGTATGTAATACAATAATCATCTTCCTTCTTCATTTAGTAGAAAACATATGTATACTCTGTTTAATGGAATCTCATATATTCCTTTAATATTGGTATTTATATATGTGGTCTACTTGAAACATAGAAAATTAATTTTTACGCCAATGTTACATGATTTCCATTTTACTCTTATATCTCAAACATTGTTAAGTTTTCGGAACCTTTTCAAATCTCTTCCTATTTCCATTGTTAACATTGCATTCATCTGTAGTAACTAACATGGGTTCGAAAACATATAGGGAGATATAGAGATGCTTCTTATTTAAGAGCTCGCCGTCAAAGTATGAAAGTTATACATTCCATTTAGACTTCCTTTCTAGATCGTGGAAAATTCTGAATCGATGTGTTGTTTGAGGTACATCGCAAACTTGTCAGAACGAAAAGTAAGGGCATTTTTTATTTAATGGTCGCTCCAATCCATGGAGAGGAAGAATGCCTCAGCCAAGCCCTTGATGTACCAAAAATGCCTGCCCAACCCCGCTTGCCTCCTTTAGAGCAGAGGTGGTGACGTTAGTGCTAAACAGAACAAAGCCCGAGACGTCCTCGCTCATGTGGGCCGGGGCAAGGACGTCCCCGCCTACTCCAGGGCAGGAGCGGAGACGTCCCAGGCCCTGCACACCGGAACATTTCCGCTTCGTTCCCCTTCCTCCTACCATATATATATTTATTATTGCCCTATTTGTCCCTGCCTTGCATACTCCTTCTTCATCGACATCTTCAATATAGTAGTTGTCGGCATCTTGCGAGGTCTTCATCCATCCATACGACGACTTATTCAAAAAATATTATAGCCATGGCTACACCCGCAAGATTGAGGAAGGAAGAACAAGACAAGACCCGACTACAAGCAGACAATGCCCATTAGAAGAGGTTGCACATTCTTTGAAACCCCGCCAAATTGGCCTTTAGAGGTTGGGAAGAAGTATTGGAGCCATGGAGTTTCAATGATTGCGCAAACTTCATAATGTGGTGCCACATCGACAAGGCTTTCTCGGAAGAGTGACACAACTATCAACGACGTGTCCACAAGGCAAACCTGGAACACTACATCGACGAGGCATTCAAAAATTGGTGCATTGAAAGTGTATCAGGTGTTGTACAACGTCCCCAATGTCAAATGCAATGAAGTAAATCTTTTCATTGCGAGAGGTATCTATGCGGAGGTGAAGTTGAAGAGAGTGGATTGGTCCACCTTAAAGGCGATATGAAGGAAGATAAAAGTTCCTTCTTTGGAGAATAGATTGATTCTAATGGATGTGCAAAGGTATCCCTAGGGTGGATTCGGCAGATTCATGAATGTGATAAACGACACACCCAGATATGAGACCAATACATCAAGTATGGATTCGGACTCCGACGGATCTGTCATTCAAGTCATATTGAACCAAAAGGCAGAAAAATGTGCCATGCAAAGGAGGGCTCAAGGAGCACTTAACAATAGTGACTAGTGACCATGTGTATTTAAAAGCTGTTGATGTAGCAAGTTATATTTTTTGAACACTATAGCAATTAACATGTCACAAATTCTTTTAATTTTGTATAACATGACGCATATGAAATATATATTAATCTAGATGTTTTTTTTTTATATTGGATGTGTGATTTATGGATCTACTTATGTTTGATATGCATATGTGCATATGATATGATGTTATAGTATCAATTTTTATTGTAGTCGAACGGTTTTTCAAATCATCCCTTCTAGAATCCCTTAGATTTGGAAAGTTATACATTCTTAGTTTTTTAGATCTTAAAGAATTCATTTTTATTGGAGACTTATAGATTCCCTTCTTATTTCATACTTTTACATTTCATTTTTGTTGGAAACTCATACAATCTCCTTAAATTGGAAAGATCTACATCCCTTTTTATCAAGAACTTATGCAATTTCTTTTTTTTGGAGAACTTATACATTTCAATTTTATTGAAAGCTTATTCTACCCCTTTTGTTTGGGAACTTGTACATGTCGTTTTTGTTGGAAACTTAAACTACTCCTTTTTTATGGCAACTTGTACATTTCTTTTTTGTTGAAAACTTATTCTACCTTTATTTTTTGGGAACTTGTACATTTTTTATTTCCTAAGAAACTTATACTAATTCCATTTTTTGGAAAATTGTATATTTCCTTTCTATTGAAAGCTTATACTACCCCTTTGTACATAATAATTGAACATACCCTTTTATTGGAAACTTAAAGATTTTAAGTTTTACATTCTCTTACTTTTGGTCATTGGATATGTAATCTAATTAAAACATTAAGAAAAATACTTTGTATATTAATGTTATGTGGTGTCTGTTATATCCTTAGTTCTGTAACAAGTGCCATACTTTTTGATATTTTGAACCTTTTTGTATGTATTCCTATTTCCTTTGTTAGCCTCTAAAGGCCCAAGTGTACCTATGGGGTCGTTGAATGTACACTTTGATTACAATTATCTTTCAATCCGTATAGTCAAAATTTACAAAGTTTTGATCACATCATCTCAAATAAGTTTAGAAGAAGATCCTATGGTTTTATTTTCAAAAGGTTCATCTTGGAAGTTTTGATCAATGGAGTATAGTTTCATAAAAAATGCCTTGGATTTTTACGGATTAACATTGAATACATCTTTGGTGACTAACATCGGCCCAAAAATATATAAAGAGATGAAAGAAAAGATTCTTATTTGAGAGCTCACAATTAAAAGACCAAAGTCATGCTTTCCATGAAGACTTCATTCCTAGGTCGAGGGAAAGACATATCAATGTATTATTCGAGTTACACAACAATCTTGTCAGAACAAATATAAAGGGAGCTTACATCTAATGGTATCCCCAATCTATGGAGAGGAGAAATGTCTTGGACAAGGCCCAGCTCACCTTAGAGGCCGGCCCAACCATGTTTGCCTATTTGTCTACAACCGGGCAAGAACGTTCTCAAGCAGGAGCGGAGACGTCTCCACCGTATGGGCAGGGACGTCCTTGCCTCTTTTCGAGCAGGGGTGGGAACGTCCCCGCCCTTGCTTGTGCGAGTGGGGACGTCTCTGCAATATGGGAGAAGACGTCCTCGCCCCTATATGGGAAGAGGCAAGGACATCCCCGCGCATACGGCAAGGATGTTCATGTCCGGTTCGTGCTGTCATAGCCTGGCTAGAATGTCTCATTCGGGCGGTAACGTCCACGACCTAGTCTTGCGTTGGCGCTCCAACGCGCCTAGATGGACGCGTCTTCGCCCGTAGCGCATTGGTCCCAACCCGTTGTTGATCTGCATATAAAACCAGCCCGGAGGGCCATCATTCCCCACACTTGTCACCTTGGCTTCTATCCCTTGAACCTCAATTCTGTTTCAGTTCTTTGCAAGTCTACTTGGGTGGTAGGCGCTAAGGTAATGTCAAAATTTGGTTTGCTGCTAAGGTAATGTCAAAATCAGTTCAAGCACTAGAGAAGCGCTATCTTATCTTTTTTTCACCATGTCCTATACAAAGCTCCCTATTTTGGTTCAAGGGAGAAGGACAAAGGCATTTTCCATATACGGTGATGCAATAGGAAGTCAATGAAAACAAACTAGAGAATGGAAACCGTGGTACAATTTTTGTAATGACAGGAGCAAAGTGAGTTGTGATTTTTGCAATGAAACTTTTAGCTACAAAAGTGAGCGCGCATTTGCTCACTTTAGATATGGCGCCAAGTTGGAGAGGTCGATTTGTTGTAGCTCACCTCACCATGTGCGACATTGATTTGTCTATTGTAGAGATGTTGTCCTTCAAGGAATGATTGAAAGAGACATGTATGGAGGAGATTCATGTATGGCTAGTCCATTGAGGGCACCAATTGTTGAGACTTCAAGCAAGTTCGTTGCTCTAAATGAGGTGTCAATTGAGATAATGAGTGGGTCTCCAAAAAGAGTGGCTAATGTCTCTGAGGAAATTGACCCTTCACACATGTCTGGTGGTCTTGCCGCCTTGAATTCTACAAGATCAGGGCCACTATGTCAACCACGGATGCTCGATGCTTTGAACAATGCAAAGAAGAAGGAGCTGGATGAGACATGAGCGACCTTTTTCTATCAGGCAATTGTGCCTGTTAAAGTGGCGCGGAATCCTGCATTCAATGAGGCAGTGAGAGCAACATCCGCGGCAAAGTTTTAATACAAAATACCTTTATTTCACTAGATTTCTACTAATTTGATTGAACCTAAGAGGTTGCAAATTAAGAAAGAGATTGAAGCCAAAGTTGGTTTTGTATTAAAAAATTACGGGGTGATGATATGTACCCATGGGTGGTATGATGTCAATCAAAGGCCCCTCATGATTGTAATGATATCATGCTCTATGGGTGACTCATTTTTGGGAAGCATAGACACAAGTGGTCAACAAATATCTATGTGCTACATAGTCGTCTAACTGAAAGTATACATTAATAAGGTGGGTTCCAAAAATGTGACGCAAGTTTGTACAGATAATGCAGCCAACATGCTTGGAGCAGTGGATGATATTGTTTTCACATACTCGCACATTCACAAGCAGGGGTGCATGGCACATGCATTGGATCTCATGTTGGAAGATTGGGCCAAGGTCCAAGAATTTAAAGATTCAATTGAGAGGGCCAAAAAATTATTCCAGTATATTAGAAACCATCATGTGATAATGGCGGTACTTTGCGAGTTGAGTCCAAACCTGCAAATTGTAGTGCTGAGTGAAACCCGCTTTGCTTGTAATTTCCTTATGTTGGAGCGATTGGTGAACTGAAAGGAGTGTTCGAGCAGTTGAAAGACAATCCCCCTCTGGTAAATTACTTTGCTACCCTTTGGAATTGATAAAATGGAGAGCAGGTAGCTACCACTTCGTGTAATGTAGTGCAAACCATCAAAGATGTAGCCTTCTGGTAGCGATGTCTAATATATATGCACATGACTGGGGACTTGTTGAAGGCATTGCCTGTGTTTGATGATTGAGAACCAGCCATGGGTCACGCGCAGATCGTAATGCACAATTTGCAAGAGCACCTGTATTCATTAAGAGAGTCACATTTTAGCTTACGAGCTGACATAGCGACCATTTTTGAGAAGTCTTTTGATGCAAGGTGGCAAATGGTTTTTAGTGATGTTCACTTTGCCGAGGTCCTTTTGAATTTGTACTTGAAGGATAATGTCGCACTTTGGGCTGACAGAATTGCCTAGTGAGCAATGAATTTGGTCATCCATAAAATCATGGACGTATTGGATATCTCTTATGGCAATGTCCAATTTAATTTGACACAATATGAAGAGGGCACTCGACCATATGACCCTACCGAGGTACACAACATCCGCCAAACAAAGCTTCAACTTCACCTAGTGGGCTAGGATTGCACACCGGGCATAGTCTAAATTAGTTGTCTCCATCCTAGCCCTTCCATGTGTGGCTAGCTCTTGTGAATATAACTAGAGTATGTATTCATTTGTCCACAACAAGAGCCGAAATTGGTTGGCTCCAAAAAATTCTACGTCGTTGGTGTATATATATACCAATAGCCAGTTCTTTTACCAAAGATCCGGAGCCGATTCGGTTTGTTGATACGATGCATATATCGACTTTGAGGATTCTGACCTAGATGCCCTTGGCCTGATCCTAGTGAGTGAACGTAATTATAAATTTGATGTGTTGGAAGCACATGAAGAGGAGGAGGATGATATGGAAGCAAACCGACCACCTCCAGAATACCAATAGAACTTAAATCTTTGGGTGGTGGGTGCCGATGACCTTGTGGAAACAAGAATCTATTACAAAGATGACAACAAATTAGAAGAAGATTTGATCCAAGGCCATTGGGGTCCTTGGAATCAAACTCCTCGTTGCGGTCTTTTGTTTCTACTTCTTGAAAATGAAGGCATCCACAAAGTGCAACCTTTGTCTTCTTCCTCAAAGATCGACTCACCAAATATGGCCAACCCAAACAACCCTAAAATCCAACCAAATGATGGGAACGTTCACGACCATGGCAGTCCTTATTTAGATAATGGATGTGGAAATGAAGATGCCGACAACAATGTAGTCGGAGAGGACACAAAAATACTCCAACTCCAAATAGCGAAGGAATTGTTGAGAACCGTGATGGCGATAGGGGACCTCCGGAAGTGGATTCATCTTTTTGAAGCAGTGGAGCCGTTGAAGGACACACCTAGGCAAACATTGGAAATTCAACAATCGTTCAATCGGTTGCAGTAAATGACAAGGTTGCTAATGTTGAAAGGCATTTTGACCCAGAGTGTGTAGACCCCTCTAATGTTTTTGCATTCACAAACAACCTTGTCTGTTGTCCATCACTAATTGTGGTAGGCAGTGTTGTTCTTGATCGAAATACACCGACGCCACTTTCTAAAATTCTTCTTTTCCTACAACTGCAAATGCCTTGTATGGAACTTGCCAACAAAGTTTAGGCTTTGAAGTGATAGGTCCAAACACTTCCGTTGCTACTGCTATTGGAAGAAGAACCCCTACGGCCATTAGGCCACCTCCAATTCATCCAATGGATCATTTTCAACAAGGTAGTAGAGGGTCTAGAGGATGTGGAGGGTCTAGAGGTTATGGAGCGTCTAGAGGCCGAGGAAGAAACAATGGTGAAGCATCTCTTCGAGGCCTCCCAAATGTCTCCTCCTTGGAACAGGGGCACGAGATCCAAACGTGGTAATTCAACCGTTTGTGGGCACAAATGTCTTAGTACGCACTTCATTAACGCCGACGATTGTTGTTTAAAGTCGAGTTTCTTGTCCTACCACAAGCCTAACTATAAATTTCAACGTAGAGGATCATAAAATACATCAACAAAAATGTGGGTTCTAACGCTCACATTGCAAGGGCGAAATCATTTTAGAGCTTTGAAATGAAAACTCCGAAGACAAGGGCTTTCGGACAACGGATGGTAGCAATAAAGAATACAAACATGGCAGTGATGGAGAATATGAACATGATAGCAATGAAGGTGCCAATGATGACCACGCTCTTTATTGCAATGAGGCACGAGACGACGATAATGTTGTCATTTGAGATGCTATTATAGGTGCCTTGTCAACCCAAGGAGTGAAAAAATCGAGTCGTTTGAAAATCTAAAGGGCAACAAAAGTAACTTTCGAGGTCTTTGAGAATTCAAGTGATTTGTAGCAATTCAAAGAAGGGCCTACAACAATAAAGGAGTGAAGATATGCTATGCTTTAATTTAATGGATATATTTGATTTTCAAACATTGAGGTCTTCTATGTCTATGATCTATGGATGGGATGTCTCCACAGTATGAAAATGGACGTCCTCGCCCTCTTCTCGGACACCGGCCGAAGTGCCCCCGCCCCTACCTAGGGACGTCCTTGCCAAGACGTGGACATCCATGTCCTTGTTCCAACGTGGCATGACACGTCACAATATAAAGTGTCTTTTACAATCAAATTTTCTAACTTGGAAAAAATGACTTGGCGTACTTCAGGCAATTTGTTTGGACTGTGTGCCTCTTTGGTCTGGTTTTCTCGTCCGTCTGTTTTGCCAATGATCATAATCCGCCTATTATGATGACCATGGTCTGGTGCCGTTCTCAGAATCGAGGCCAATCTCTGTTTGTGTGACCACCTCATTGGGTACCATAGGAGGCACAGTTGGGGCTGCCGGCGCAATCGTGTGAGCTCTCCCCAATATGAAGGACATAGCTTTAATTTGATCTCTTCCGACCAAAATCTTCGCTTCCTTGCCAATAATCTTGATGAGTATTACTTCGTATTGTCGTTGGACGAAAAGATATAGTCAGTCATAAGTGAGATAAAAGAATTATTTGTGGGTAGCCAACATGTAGATGGAAAATTTGTCTTGTAAATGTAAATAAATCCAAGATAATTTCCTAGTGGGGGTCTTAGGGAGGCTTAATTCAGTCTATTGTTTGAATAACTAAGGTCACATGTTAGATAGGAATGTCTTTTGTTTAACAAATTGCTTAAGATAACAAATTATCCATTATAGGTGTGTTAATTAACCCTTGTGCTTTTCCCGTGAGTGCACTCTACACTCTTATAGTCAATTAGTGGTTAAACATGCATTTGTGATTGTGTGGGATACTCTCACTAAAGGACACAAATAGTCTTTAAGTGTTTTAGTGAGTGATACGATTTGTCTTGTTCATAATCAATGCATCATAACCAATTCCATTGCCAACTCTAATTGCTAATTCCTTTTTATTAGAATTGACAACTATGCTAGCTATTCTACTTTGCCATGAGCTTTTGGGTTAGGAATTCTATCCTGGCTTCCTACTTTTGCTCCACTGGTCGGCCTAAAGTTAATCATTTCATCATACCTGCAAAACTTTCCATTCAAAGAAACACCGGACAACAATTATATCTCACTCTTTGTATAATTGTTGTTATTGATAACCCTTTGCTATCAAATCTATGTGTTTTCTCACTAATACTTCCTCATGGCAAATGGTCTTATTTTATGTCGTCAATCTCATGACACATACAAACAATCTCTTTTTCTTTTGCTTGACTTAATGGCCACTTGGTCAAACTTTAATTTAAAAGGCATCTAGCCCAACTTATGACAACATGGTCATTAACATAAATTCTCAAGACTCTCTCGGCCCACTCTTGGCTCTTTGGTCTTACTCTTCTATCTTCTCTATTGCTCTTTCTTTTAGCAATTCTTTTCTTCTCAATTTACCTTCACTACTTGTCATGCTTCACCCACATGAGCTTTTAATGCTTCAATTCATACTACAATGACATAAATTGCTTTTGGGAAAATTATTATTGTCTTATAATTTAATGACTATGGGTGATCAATCCTTATTTCACACATTATAGACTTAATTTCACTCGGCAATTCTATCAGACAAATAGTATAATTGTATGCATTTCACCTCACCCGCTATCCACTCATCTCAGTTTTAGACTTAGGGGAAATTACAACAGTCATACAAGACTAATTGTAATCATCACTTTATGGTTTTTTATAATACGTCACATCACTCGGTGTTTACCATCGGAAAGGATTTGACAAATGATAATATAATAAAAAGTCTCAATTACTACAGTGCTTCACAACTTCTCCATTTATGATACTAAATTTAGCTATAGATACTGGTAGTATTTAAGACAAATTATATATTATAGCATTTTCAATGTGGTGATTGAGAAAGGACTGCAGCATCGGTTAATTGTATCCTGGATACACTTGTTCATTCTTGAGCCATTAATTGTGCTCCATTATCACAAATCAACATTTTGTGAAAATAGGCTCAATCAACGACTACTGGTCTTCTACAATCAGCCATCAAATCCCAAGGACTCTAACTTCGTCATCCTCTAATCTCCAATCCACATGTGTAATGTAATGTAGACCACTGGTAATGCATAATTTACACCAACAGATTTGAAATCTTAAAACTAGGCTTGTATTCCATAAAAGTTTGAGGATTACAATCACCAGCCTAGGACACACATTCAAAGTGAGAAAAATGAGGTGTCTCCAAAGCTGGATTCAATTCCTTTATATCCCTCTGGTGACTATTGGTTTCTCGACCTAGTCCAATGATCTTCTCTCTCAACTTCCATAACTACTCGTATAACTTATTCTTGATAACTTCCCCCTGATAACTTCTTTTACTAACTTACTCAACCGCCTATTGGTCTTTTTTACACTATTCCAAAAAATTAGGGTAAAAGTTCACACCGTTTTATACTATTTGTAAACTAGTGCTACTTATGATCCCTATTCACACTATAAAGACAAATAATATTCAAAAAGTAAAATTTCTGCACTACACGACGGTTTGAAGACAATTCAATAATACATGTATACGGACATCAACAAAAAAGGATGAAGGAAAAGAGTCCTACCAAGGCCATTGTAGTCACGTTGCCTCCACCTCAAATGTTGAAGACGGTGAAACTCAAATCCACCTTCATTAGTGTAGGTTGCAATTTGTCAAAAGCAACTATAAACTCGGATGGATTTCTTCTTTAGCCTAATTTTTGGGAGAGGCTGAGGCCGTGTTGTCATAGTCACTAATTTTTGGAGGCTTTGATAATATAGTTACCTTTTGGAACCGGTGCAAACAGTCTTGTGAAGATGTTGGTTGATTGAAAAACATGTCTACATGCTCAATGGATCTTTTGTCCATTGTGGACGGATGGAACTCTTTGCTGAAGTCTGAAAGGTAATAGATAGTATGGACTGCACAATCCACCTTCTTAGCTCAACATTCAGTCTTACTCACGAAATTGGACTTGTTGCCTATGAAAAATAGTGAAGGAACAAATAGTCCTCAATCCTCCTCCTCCTTGCAACACCCTTTCTGCAATAGTTCTGAGCCCGTCTTTGTTACAATAAATTGAATCTCCAAACTTAATGAAGCAAAAACAACAAACATTGCACGCGCCGCCTTCTCAAGATTGAAGTCTACGGATTGGTCAATATTGCTCATGACGTCTTCAAGCGCCTTCACAGTGCAAATTTCATAGTGCACTGTATAATCATCGACAACATCTCTACATTCAAAATAAAACCATCTCAACGCTGCATGGAACTCCTGTGGAGCCGTCTGAGCACCTAAAAGCGCCACAATTTTAGTTAGTGATTAATTAGGGAAAATCGGCCACGTTAGCTACAACTGGAAGTGAGGTTAGTTGTTAGTAGCGCCACCTAGTGTTAATTAGTAATTGCTAGTTTTCTGGACTCCACATGACCATGAATTAGCATGGAGGATAAAATTAGATTTAGAAGTGCCCGAAGAAATCAATTAGATCAATGATTAGTCTAGTTGAAGACAAATTAGTGAATTGGAGCTTTAGTTAGTGGAAGAAATCTAGACACTTGTTTTATAAGGAAGAAAAGAAAAAAATGGAGAGTTAATAAAGAAAAATATAAAGAGAGATGGAAAAAATGATACAAAAGGCTCTATGTGAAGAACCTTTGCTATTCTTTTGCATAGATTAGTTGAAATTAAAATTATGGTAAGACTAGCAAATGATTTAGTATATTGATGGGTTTCAATGATTAAGAACTCAGATTAAGACTTATAATTAGTCAATCTTGAGGTTTAAATGTGTTTTAAATATATTTGTGGTGTTATTTTGATCAAAATTGTTTAGAATAGAAGTTATCGGCATGTCCAACCCTAAAATTGGGCATAAGTAGTTGGTTGATTGAGGGCACTTGATTTTTATTAGGGTTCTTGACTTGGATGGTGGAGATGTGGCCGCCATCCTATGATTCCCTTCTATTGTATAAGAGGGCTTAAAAGGCCACTCTCCCTCTCCGTCTCTTCTCTTCGGCAAAATTATGTCAAAATTTCTCCAATCTTATCCCTCCTTTGTGAGCTGAGATTACATTGCTATTGTACAGTAGATACTTAGAGGTAATACGTGAGTTTTTATAAGAGTAAGATCTTAATGTTAGCTTCCTAAGGACATTAAACACGCTCAATTTGGAGCAATGACAACGAAGTTATCATGTCTTAAGCGTCAAGGGGATCTTGCTGCCAAGAGATCTTAAGCATCGACTTTGACTCGGCACTGCGGAGATTTAAGAATATAAAGCAAAGATTCTTAGGGTTTGAAGATTATGAAGTTAGCTTTCCAAGGACTAAAGCACGTTCAAATCCGAGTAGAGACGTAGAAGTTGCGGCCAATTTAGCAACACGGAGCTAGTTGTGAGGCAGATTTGGGCGTGCTACTTTGGAGGGAGATTTCTATCCAAGCACAGATATTTTGAAGCTAAAATCCAAGGAGCAAGTGGGTTTTTAAGTTAGCTTTTCAATGATATGAAGCACGCTATAAAGTACTCAAATTTAAAGGAGTTGCGGCTGATTTAGTGACGAGGGATCTGTTGTAGGGCAGATTTGGCGTCGTACCTAGGTTTAGGGTTAGGGTTTAGGGTTTAGGGTAACCCTCATTGTTTTTTTTTTCCATTAGACTTTGATACTTCTACCCTTGAAATTTACTTACTTTGCTTATTTCTTTACTTCCATATCCATTTTCACTTCCACTTTACATTGTATGGTTGAAATCTTTAAACTTAAATCATCTAATGAATTTCATCCATTAGGGATCATTTATTAGGGTTAGAGTTCATCCAGTAGGGTTAGGATTTTGATGAAATTAGTTAATGTGAAATAAAGTTCACAAAAGGGGGTGGTTCTAGAAGTATTCTTGTTGTACCTATGTTTAAGAAAGGCCTTTCCCTGATTGCCATCGACAAGACCGTGTGAGCGGATGGAGAGCGCTCGTGGTGAGCGATGAGCAATTAGCAGAGAGACGAGACCTAAAATTAGTAATTTTTTAAATATCAATATTTTCTTTTTAAATATGGATTTTGAAGCAAGATTTTCCATTTCAAACTATCTAAATTTGGGAAAAAATTGGACCTATTCTGGTGGAAAAGATTTTGGCATCTCCTTAGGATGGTAGTTAATGATTTTTGTGTCATTGGAATTTATAAGTTTAACTTTTAAAATTTGGAAAGCATGGGTTCTATCACCGTGGAATATGTTAATACTTCCTCCATTTGTCAACTATACATTTGACAACATTTGTAATCCCGGGCTTACTTTGTTGAATGAGAAACTGAGGGAGAATTTTGAAAGTTTGACAAATCTACAGATTCATTGTTCATTCTACTTCACAAGGTTGACATGTATTTGTCTTTTGTTTCATTTGTTCTTTTATAAAAGATATGCAAATATGGCGCAGACTAACTCAACAATACTCGCTAAATGTATAGCATTCATTATAATAACAACGTCCCTTGTTATTGTCTGTTTATTAATTTTCAAGCAGGCCTGTACTATAGAATTGCTTTCACTACAGACATGAGTTTGTTGAAGCTAAGTGTAGGGGCGTGGACAAATAATTCCTAAAGCTTGTTAAGCTTGTATACGACCGCATAGACAAAGTATATATGCTTGCAATTAACCTAAGATTGGCCGGATTGGTTGGCCTTTGTTCGCTTTAAAACAAAGTCCCGACATTGCTGAAGCTTGGGAGTGACTGGCCCGCCGAAACAACGCTTCATTGCTTTTGTGAAGGGGACAAGGGATGGTATTGTCCTTTGAAAGATTGGAACTGGATACACAGTGAGGTTAATACCATCGACATTGGTTGAATGAAAGTGCTAGCGGAGACGTGTATCTCGCTTCTAAGGAAGCTAGAAATTGAAGCGTTCAAGGGCAATGATGTGTGATTGCTTAAGATTGGTGGTTCTCTTGAAAGGCCAAATTTGTTGAACGGTATTTAGGCAAGTAAGAACCCACTTTTTACAAGAGCCCAATTCACATTGGTGAATATCGTCGGGGCATAAATAAAAAGGAAAGAAGTGAAGGAAACGTAGACTTGGTTTCTCTAGTAGTAAGCAGTTGAAGAAGGCAAGGATGGAAAGACGTAAGGCCCATATTTTAGAGGATGAATTTGTTAATATCCTCGTGTCCTATTGTACGAGATTGGTGCAAGTGAGAATCTAATAAGAGTTCAAAAGGTTGGCGCAATGCCATTGATACAGAAGGAAAATCACGACATCCAAGATAAGGACAAGGACAAATACAAGGATGAGGGCAGTCAAGGTAGTCATCAATGTAGATATCTGGTGTGATATCAGTTGAATACAATAATATATAGAAAACATGATTTAGATTCTTGTAAACTTGCAACAATTCAAATGTCTTCATTAATATCTTGTTTATTGTGTTCATAATGTTTTTTGATTTAGTTACATCAGTCTTTTGATGGATTGATAGATCCTTTGTGAACGTTCATTTGTTCAATGACTATTGTACTCCTTCATGTATTATGGCATTAAGACTCTACGCTATTTGGACCATTAACTTTTTAATCCTCAGACATCACTAGATCAACCATATATACTGGCACATATTTTACTTTATAGGATACAATAAATGTATTTAAGCTTAGCAAAAATTAAAACTTTGGAGTTATAAATGTTCAACTAACATCTATCATTTGATTGTCATTCTAGTTCACGAACCTTAACATGTTCCAATTCAACATAATAGAATATTGTAGCAAACTGTGGCACTTTTTGACGTTGAACCTCTAAATGCAAAAAGTTCCAAGGTGGGCTTCTAGCAATTTTGGGTAGCTTACATTGGTTTCAATTTAGATTATGGATTATCAAAAATGATTATCATAGATTTGTATAAGTAATAGCTTAGCAGGAAAATCAAGTTTCTGCAACAAAGACACAAAACTAAGGTCACTGAGGTTTGATGTTTGAATTGAGGAGTGTAGGTATGGTAGGCACGACGCGCAAAGAATTGTAGAGCTGAATAATTCTACTA
This sequence comes from Bryoerythrophyllum caledonicum, assembly GCA_963971425.1. Taxonomy (NCBI): domain Eukaryota; kingdom Viridiplantae; phylum Streptophyta; class Bryopsida; order Pottiales; family Pottiaceae; genus Bryoerythrophyllum; species Bryoerythrophyllum caledonicum. Next base: position 17,452,345 of record OZ020514.1, read on the forward strand.
TAGAGCATCAATAGTATTATCAGAGATTCAAATAGTGCACTATTTTTGTCGTGTGTAGCAACAAAAGAAAGCGTTTGGCAACGCATGGAATTTAACGATTTTACTTTCTCTTAATAATGTTCTTATATATCAATAGAAGAAGGCATGACAATTCTATCTAATGTTTGGATTTTAGATCCAATATATATGTTTCTATTTTAAAAATAAAATTGCTTTCATAAGTAAATGGCTACTTTCTATACTCATCGTCATTGTAAGTTTTTATTCATATCCTAAACACCTCCATTACTTATGATTTTTTGCGTGCAATGTCCTAGCACAAGGTAGAACGTAGATCTATAAAATAAATGCAATGTGAATTTCAATATCTTGATTGAAAGTACGTTGACCCTATCCGTGCAAAGAAGAAATAAACTACACTACACTTTTCAAATGCATGAATTTTACAATCCATGCAGTCAAAGTTTATGAATTTTTTTGAGTCACCTTGTTGTAGCTAAATTGAAGATCCTATGGTTGAAAGTAGTGAAAAGATGATTCAATCAATCTTGCCGTGTTGCATGCTAGAGAGGTAGTTATGAAGTGTTTTTGGTATAAAATTGTCAAGGAAAATCAAAGGTTAAACAAAAAAAGACATTACAACAAAAAAAATGTAGCCATAACTTGTATGCATTAAGTAAAACAAAATAGAAGATAGTTGGAGGTTTTATGCTGTCAAAAAGCATGATGAAGGCATTTAGAGTGAAAATCAGAAACTTCATTTAGTTGGTCTCTCGTAATGATGCCGTGCAAGAAATTTAAAAATGAATTAAAAAAAAGTCAAGACCACCTAATATCTCCATGGATAGAGCCGCAACAGCTGCAGTAGTATCTACACATTGAACTATTGGTCATGTTTTTATAATGATTCGATTGGACTTATTTTTCGGTCTTTGTACTTTGAAGATATCCAATCAAGTTGCTGCAAACTAAGCCCACTCTTCGACTGTCCCAGCTTCGAGAACCCTACTTCTGTCGGCAAGGGGGTTTTAAACATGATCTCAATGGATTTACTTCTCAGCCTTTGTGCTTAAAGGATATCCAATCAAGTTGCTGCAAACTAAGCCCACCATTTGCTGACACAACTTTATGACCTCTGTTGGTGCCAACAGGGGGGTTTTCATTGTAATTTATGTGGACTTACTTCTTGGTCTTTGTGCTTCAAGGATACTCCATTATGTTGCTGCAAACTCTACTAATGTCAACATGACGCTCGTCCCGGTCTTTGTGCTTTGCGTATAACAAATCAAGTTAAAAACTTAGTTGGATCTCTAAATTTGGACCCCTATCGACGCCGGCAGGGGTGAATTTCAAGTTAGGAGAGTCGTATGATGAGCGAGACTGTGTACTGATCAACATCATTTTCTCTCCAATAGAGGCTTATCTGTTCATGCATTCAAGGACTTCAAGAGGTTCATTCGGACTTCAAGGACGCCTTTTCCAAGAGAGTTCTAACTCAAGGTAACAAGTACGCACTTCAAACTTATCCTTGTAATTTTGGAACGGAAAAACCAAATATATTTGAATTAAGCATGTTAGACCTAGTTGAATGTAAGCAATAATTTACCACCATTAATTAAGTTTAGTAGTAGGAGTTGAATTCTCACATTCAATATATAAGGTTTAAGACTCCTTTAATATTATAAGCCAACTACACAACTTGAGCTGTACTTTCCAAGATCGTGTGGCACGTTAAAAATTGAGTTTGAAGGAGTGTATTATGCGCGGATGAAGTATGTCAACACAAAACTTCATTTACGCATAACTCTCTCATCCAAGCTTCGTTGTTAATGTGCCACATCATTTTAGAAATTGCATGAAAGATGTAAAGAGCGTGGTTTAGAGAAATTGCCGGTATTGGCAGCCCTTTGGGATGTGAATATAAGAAATTGTAGTCGGATTTTTTAGTTTTTACGTACGGTTTCTGAATTTTAGTGAAATTAGTGTACAGAAATGTTCTAAAAGATGTAGAAGAATGAATAGTTAGAGGAAAAATAAGTTGCAACCTTTAACGGATTAGAGATTTGAAAAGACATTGGTTTACACAAAAGGTTATAATTCTACAATGGAAGTTACAACTGTAAAGAAATAGTTTTTCTAACTGTAAAACTATGTAGTCAAGAAACACAACCATTTCTTAGGCCACACACAATGTTTAGAATTTGAGCGGAAGAGTGTGTGAGTCCTAGCCTAAGAGAAAGCTTGTATGTTAAGACTGGATGATCCTAAGTGATTTGCACATAAGAGAAGAGTGAAATTAACTGAAAGATGTCCTGATTATATGTGATTAAAAATTATATAATTTTGTGAACTATTTTTAAGAATAAAAATTCAAAGTCAAATTATCTTATAAAGAAGGAATTTATTTGTAAAGCAAATCTTGCAATTTAAGTGTAAACGACGAATTACTGATCATGGTTTATTACAGTGATATAATGTCGTAGCATATAGGTTGGTTGGAATGATTCACGAATTGTGATCCTACGACCTAAATTATAAAACTATTTAAGTAGAATAAAAGGTGATTTGTTCTACAGATAATAATAGTGTAAACACAGTTGGTGTAAAGAGTGTAGGAATTGTAGCATCACAAAGAGCTCTGAGCTATTGTCATAGGATACTATCTACACGAACATGTGGTCGTTGTAGGAGTAATCTTTAGTCGCTTTGAGTGTGGTGAGGCAAACCTAAAACTATATGATGGTGTGGAGACATACAGCGTTATTGGGAGCGGGATTTAGAAACTGAAGATGGTGGACTCCGCACGCTGATAAGTATTTCTTACACCATAGAATGTATGACTGTTGCTTTGGAATTGTAGAATTCTAAGATTTACAGTGACAATTATAGAATTTAATGATCAATTAGCATAGATTGAGCGATTGTTTAAACAAGGATAACCCAATAACATAGAAATGTAAAGAACTCACAGAATTTAGAGAATCTTAACTTTATCAAGTGACCTTAGTCATTAAACGCTAGACGAATCGACTCTCCCTGAAAAGAACAATCATACTATAGGGTTCTTGGGTTGTGTTCTTGAATCTTCACTTATAGAACTTTTTACGATTATAAAAATTCCAAGGCACATTACTAAAGGGGTGCCATTAAGGGCACCCCCTTGAGAGTGAATGATAATAGCTTGGAGGAGTGTATTATGCGCGGATGAACTAACTTGTCACATAGAAAGAACTAACTCGAGGAGACACGGCCGTGTTTACATTGGAGTCAATTATCTTTTGTTTTATATTACATGTTCTTTGGCAAATTGATAGCCTCCGCCATGTCTCCTCGAAAATCATTTTCACTTCTGCCATGTGCCGAGACTATTGCAAACGTTTTTGCTACAGCACATTCTCCACCGTTTAATAGTGAAGGCAATTAGAGTTCAGTTCGAGGCCAACATGGTAGGAGTTTGGTCTATCCGAACCCCTACGAGTACCGATAGGAGTGTTTATGGCTCATTTCTTGCATCACAAGTGCGTAACGGAGATGATCGTTAAGGAGCAATTTGGATTTTGAATACTGAAGTAGAGTTTTCTTCGTGGCCAACATGGTAGAAGTTTGGTCTATCGGACCCCTGCTGGTACCGGCAGGAGTATTTTTGGTTGTTTTCTTGCATTACAGGTGTGCGACGGAGGTAATCATCAAGGGGCAATTTAGAATTTGAAGACGGAAGTGGAGTTTGGTTAGAGGCCAACATGGTAGGAGTTTGGTCTGTTCAGACCCCTGCTGGTACTGCCAGGGGTGTTTATGGCTGATTTCGTGCATCACGAGTGCACAACGAAGGTGATTGTTTGGGGGCAATTTGGATTTTGAAGACTAAAGTAGGATTTGGTTTGAGGTTAAAATGATAGGAGTTTGGTCTGTTTGGACCCCTACCTGTACTCGTAGAGGTGTTTATGGATGATTTCTTGCATCATGTTTTAATGGAACTTTGAGCTTTGAGGATATCTTATCAAGTTGATTGGAGGATACCTTCTCAAGTTGTGACATACTCATTCATCAAGTTTGCAAACTTTGTGGAATGAATGTTGCACATGAGGTTGTTTATGATACAACTAAGTCTGACTATGATCTAGCTACAAAATTCAATTTTTATTGACTATTTTGTGTAACATAGTCACCACCAACAAGACTCCATCTTGTTTGGACAGTTTGAGATTTCGGCCAAAGACTAAAACCAAGCTACAAATTTCGTTGTGTTGTATGAGTTCATTATCAATTCTGAGACCTTATTTGAAGAATGAGGTCATGAATCTTGCATCCTTTTTTTTGTGCAACGGGTATTTGAAAGGCAATTGGGTTTTTTTATGTGGCCTTGGAGAATCATGAAGGGAAGATTGTCCCTTTATCTAAAGATGTGACTAATATTTAGAGCGCGCATTGGGTTTTAATCAATGAAGCTTTTGAAAATCATCTTTTCCAAGATGAGGGTTTGAAGTGTTTATTTAACAAAATGTTCGATGTTTGGGACATAAATCATGCTCCAAACATGAAATCCAATCATTGACAGTGATAATTTTTGTGGATTTGGCCCGACAATATGCCCTAGAATTGATAATCCTCGTAGTTAAAGGGTTGATTAGGCCTCAGTTGATTGCAGTGCACGAAGTGAATTGGTACACTTTCCTTTCTTCTTTTCAATTTATATTTTTTAATAATTTGCTTGTCACGTACATTACTACTAATGTTAACATCAAACTTGTCATTCACGTAATTCAGGAGGAATCAAAAATTGCATGCAACCACTAATTCGGTTCTCAATCTTTATTGAGTTAAAAATATTGGAGGACAACCCATTTTTTATTTTTAAAATTTGATTAGTAAAAAATGAGTTTTTCTTTCTAAAGCAAAGCAAAAATCAAAACAATAGACATGGTATTCCTTGACTCTAATTGCTCCCAATGTTGTTTTGTACTAGGTATTACTTCTACAACTATATTAATTTATTTCAAGTGAATTATATTCATTAATTAGTAATGTGTTTTCATATGAGAAGTGTATAGTGTTGAAAACTCACATTGTATTGAATCTATTCATTCTTCAACAAGAGTTGGGCGAGGCTGCATCTAACGCTTTTAAAGAAGGTTTCACGCAAAATATCCAGATCCATCTAAATAGACTTTGCACATGGTTGTAGACTTTGTATTGAAAGCTGCAAAACAGACAAAGGTTCAATGCCTCTCTAAGTTGAAGAAGCAACTTGCTATTGTTGATTCCAAACATGGCCATGGTTTTCTTCAACAAGTCAAGGTCAATATAAAAGGAACGAGGATCCGGAAATGACTCAAGAGAAAGCATGGATGTTTGCTACCTCAGCGATGGAGTCTCACATCAAAATAAAATGGTTGGAAAGATGTAATTTTTTCACTCTTTGTACTTCATTGAAATTTCCTAAACCACGATTTGCAGATGCTGAATCCCCTGAGTGGCTCCCTAGGACTACTTGGTGGGGTCAGGTTTGTTCCTTTCCCTCATGCTTGTTTAAGTTGTTTGTTTGATTCTTATACTTTATGTCTTTGTATAGGCATAACTTATTTTCTTCAATTGGTTGTGGAATCGGAGCCTCTTTTTGATTCTACCGTCGTAGATTTGGAATTCACAATTGATTACCATCCAAATGGAAAGGATCTCATAGTGGTGTGGATTTTGATAATCTTTAATATTCCAGAAGGCCTTCCAGTTTCGCGTCTTTTTGTCCCACCTTCAGACATCCTTCTTGGAGCATTTATGAAAAGTCTCATGTTGAGGATCTTTTTGAGTTTGCTGACTCATTTCTCTACGAAGTTGAAGCTGCTGTAGTTTTCTTCCCAAAATTTCCAAGAGTAAGGTTGAATGTACAAACTTATGTTGTGTCGCACAATTTCAAGATTCTAAAAGATTATTAGGATGCCAATGAGCTTTGACTAACTTCTTCAATTACTTTTGATATTATTTTTTAGTGAGAATTGGTTTATTATCATCATATGTATTTTTGAATTCAATCGTTGTTCTCATTGTTGATTTAATTTTGAAACTGTCATTGTAGAGGCGCCGATTTTGAATTCTTCTTTTCATCCGTGAAAATAAGGCAGCTAATTCTTTTCCGATTCATATCAATCTGGAGGTATTGAAGGTTGGCATTAATGTAAGGGAAGACAATATTTCGTTCTACTACATGTCTATTGAGTCTTAGGCCATGAACAGTACTATACTATGGAGAGGAGCTCGTAAAAAAGATGAAGGGTTTATGAAATTCGGATTTTTGAAGCCTTCACCAGTCCAGGCTTCACTTATTTGAGAGACGACTGCTACCACAAGTGCAAATTTCACCTATTGTAAATGACATTAATAAATTATTTTTCTAAATCTTGATTTGTTTTTAAGTTGAGGAGCAACAATTTGAGCAAGAATGAGACTAGATAGGCATGTTATTGGCTTTGAATCTGATGCACTTATTTTTAAGGCCCTTCTTTGTTCTCTACAAGAAGAGGCACCAATTTTATCAATTCCACCTAAACCGGTTGATGCCCTTGATAAAGATGAAGTTCCAATTTGTCGTGTGGCAAAAAAAAACCGTTTAAGTAAGTAAATATATACTTTTGTTTATTTTTCCATCTTTGTATTGAAATCAATCTTGTTATCTTAATTTTTATTTCCTATTCTTTGACAGATTGATGGACTCCACCAACTCTTCTCGAAAGACATTTCTACTTTCATTATATGCGGAGAGTATTGTTCATGCCTTTGCTACAACTCTTTTTCCACCATAAGTTTAGAGACGTCATGGTTTATCAGTTTCTGAATGTGGAGGCAAACGAGTGTAGTGTGAGTTCTTCTAATTAGATTTTTGTTGTAGTTTTAGTCATTCATGTGGCTTTGATTTGTGAATATTCTTCTACTATTTTCTTTGTATATTTTTCTCTTTGTTCATTGGCTTTGTACATGGTATTGAGATTCTCTAGCCACTATTTTATTCTATGGTAAAATGTTATTTCTCATACATATGTTTTGTTTGGTGATGGTTGTATATAAAAACATAGTAGATTTCCTTCAGTCTTAGCAGTTTGTTTTTCTCTTAGTTTGTTTGAATTAGTTACCTAACACCTACAATTAAGAACTCTATCACATTTGTAAATCAAGTATAGACACAATGTAATAGGAATTACTAATTTGATACCTTAGGGAAAAATGAGTTGTTGGAAGAAATAAAATAAAGGAAAATAGTGCATAGCATAAATAGACACACATAATATATATACACTCATTAATTCTTGTCCACATATGGTAAAGAAGGAATTACTAAAAATAAGAGCTTGAGATAAAGAAGAAATGCGCAATCAATATGAATTAGAATTAGTGTTTTTAACACCTCTTCATAAATGCCGGTACTAGCAACCCTTTTGTGGCTTGCCGTTACAATATGTCTAAATATGAGGATGTCCCATATTGTTTGTCAAAGCATAGTCAATAATGAACTCTCTATCCAACTTCACAATTTTAAATTTTTCCACGGAAATGGGCGTCCTCAATTACTTTCATTATTCTAATTGTCTGTGTAAGGCATTTTCTAATCCACTTATCAATTTACTCTAAGACTTAATTCCAGGGCAATAGGATACAATATACCACTATTGATATTTACAATTCTTGAATAATTAAATAATATTCCACGGTCATAGAATTACAGGACAAAAAATTTTTGTACTTGATAAAATTCCACAGTATTAGGCTCTAATAGTTTAAAATTCCCAAAAAAAACTTAAAAATCAGAGGGCATTTCTCTTCTCTCCGCTCACCGCTAACTCCTCACCGCTCACCACTCATGCCGACTGCTCTCCGACTGCTCTCCGATTGCTGAGACGGTCAAGTTCTTGCCTTGATTATTAAACCCAAGCCTGCGTCTGATATTCAAGATGGTTTTGTTACTGATACCCTTCTGTCTGCAACCTACTTGTATTCCGCAAACGACCGAGGAATATAAGTATTATCTCCTACCATTTTCCACGGATACTTGCAAAACATCAGTTTGAGCTCGTTCTTGACAAAATATTCCATCCTGACACTAGAATTTTAACAATACACCATTTGCATCTTTGACGCGCTTTCTCGTGACCTTCTAGTACAATTTCTTTGCGAGGATTTTATGAGCAAGCTTCTTGGATTCCTCATTCCGGAGGCCAAAATGTGTTGACAGTCGTAGAAGATGAGGTTGCTTTAAGAGATTTTTGAGTATGGTTTGGAGTGTTCTCCCTTCCTTACCAATCAAGTTGCCTCGATTCCATGCGTCAAAGACTTCCTGCCACTTGTTATAAAGGTCGTCTAGGCAAAGACGAAGGGCAGTTTTAAGGTGTCCGTCTACATGTCCTTTTTCAACAAAGTAGCAAGGTATTCCTTGCAGATCTCCCGCATAATGACATAGAACGCATTTACATGAGATAAACTATGATGTTGTTGGCTGGCCATGGACAAAAAAAAGGTCATAAGATCATTCTACCAAGCTCAATGATGTACCTGTGAAGAATGAAGAGCAAAATTGCTAAGTGAAGTGTAACATTACCTTCCACTTCTTGTAGTTAGTTCGCATGTCAATCCGACCATGTTTGATCTACTTATCCCTCATCTTCCAGAGTTGCGACACGAATGTTTCCTCCCCATTTTTGTCCTTAATTTCTATGTTTAAGAGGTTGAAGATCCTTATGAGGTTTTCAGAATCCTTAGAAGACAATGGAATAATGTTGTGATCTAGGAAATAATAGGCCCTGTCCAAATTTTAGGACTCCACGTTGCTAAGAGCTTTGGACGCCAGGTATGTGTTTTGGCCACCAACAATGTATTAGTGGCACATTAGTGAATTCCACCATTTGTAGTATGCTCCGTCAAACACAACTTCAACGTCCATGGTTGCGTAAACCCTTAGAAGCACAAGCTCTATCCCGTGCAAGTCCTTGCCACTCTCTTTTGTTCCTAGAGGTAGCCTCAAAGGTACAAAGTATACAGGCGGTTATGCGTGCCATGGTTGCAAACCTCAGTAGAATATAATGAGTTGTTTTGTGCGCTTTGCAATGATGGATTGATATGTCATCGAGTTCGGAATAACTTGGATTTATGATGACGATATTTTTTTTGAAAGCGTTTTCTGCCCAAATAGATTGCAAGCGCTTAAATCGTCTTCCAATGCCTTGTACATTATGTTTAGCTCCTTACAACTTGTCTTGATTGTCAGGTGGTTTGCAAACAAGAGCACATAAGCCACTAACTTCACCTCGGCTACTTTTTTTACGACTTTTTCTTGGGCACCTTGAAAGACAAATCTTTGGTTTTGGGAGTTCTAGCAACTGAAGTTACACCGTTGCTAGCAGCGTTCTTAGAATTCCTGGGCCATCTCTTCAATTTTAGCTTTAGGGCCGTGATCCCAGCCGTGGCGTTCTCCCCTTCTCTCAAGTACTTAGCTTCTCCAAATCAAGTTAGCAGATCCTCCATGTTTTTGAAAGCCGCATCAAAAAACTACATACCCCTCTCCTGCATAGGTATTCATAACTTTAGTCTACAAATCAGCTTGAGGATTTGTACCACAATGACGTCGAAGTTGTCATCCGCCATTTTTACCTTCACTTGAAATAAGAGTCTTATTGTAGACTCGTCTTTGGGGCCGTCCTTTATGTCCAGCACCAATGTCGGAACCTCATTTTCACCTTGGCAGTTACTTAGAGTAATGAGTGCTTTAATTGGATAGTTTGTTTGTTTTCTATTAGTTAGCTTTTGTTATTTTTATGTTTTTCTTAATTTTATTGATTTGCCATGATAGCCAATTCTTTAAACCATAAGAGTGTTAAGGAAAGGTTAAGGAAGAACCGGATTAGGCGGAAGGAAAAGGTGTTTTTGAACATCCGGTTAAAACATGATAGGGTTACGGATTCGGAACCAAAACAAGAACCGGAACCGGAACATGAACCGTGATTTGTGGATCTGATTTGTGATTTTGGATTTGGTTAGGTAACTAGTAAAGGATTTTTGGCGGCCATTTTTGGAACTTTGAGGGCCGTGTTAACTTTGGGTGATAATCAGATTTTTTGGACCTTCAAGGATGTTTTGTGTACATAAGGAGAATGGTTGCAAGCCATTCCCATCTTTAATCTTCATCCCCCATCTTTGCATTTGTTGTCCTCCCAAGTATCCTAGTAGAGGTGTGACTTCCATTGCAAATGGTTGAGTGCCTTGGTGATGCCCAAGTGTTGTTGTTGAGAGCATGGGTTCTAGATCAGGTTTTCTTTAGAACCCCATGAAAAGGTTACAAGTTGCTTTAATATATAACCTTCATCTTCACATTTGTGTGTCTCATACCTTCACATTTGTCGTGCTCTTAAGTATCCTTGTAGAGGTGTGAACCCCATTAGCGTATGGTTGAGGCCTTGGTGATGTTCAAGTGTAGGAGTAAAAAAGGTGGGTTCTGGCACCCGGTTTCCTTTGGATTTCAAGAAAGGATCGCAAGTCCTTTTTGCTTGTATGTTCTTCTTGTTGCTGTCCGGCGACGTTCGCTCCAGTTGTAAAGGGACATGCAAGATCACTATCCGTAACGGGATCCCGATTCTTAATGAAAGTTGTTGTTGTAGTATTGGAAAGGGTCAGTGGGTTCTTTTTGCGTGACCGGTTGTCCGGCGGCGTTCCCTATAGTCGTGAGGAAGTATGCACTTTCTTAGTGCATGTGTGTGTTGTGTTTAAAAGTCGTTAGGATTGATAATAGAGTCTTTCGCCACTCTAATATATGAGAGGAGAGTTTTAAGCTATCCATCTCCCAATCATGACGCGCCCTCCGATAGCTAAAATCATGAGGCTAAACTAAAGCTTAATTATTGTTACTTGTTAAAAGAAATCCAAATACGGATTCGTAACCGGAAACATAAAGAAAGAAATGACTTATCGGTTAATCCGAAGGGATGGTTAACCATATAGATTAAAAAAGAGATTTGTAGAAAAAGAGGTAAAAATAAGTAAGACCAAATCGGATGTAGCTAGCTACTTCACCAAAATCTCAGGAATGATACACAAGTCACTTTTTGGATGTTTTTGTCATTAAAAATGCTCAAGGGAATGCACCCATTACAAACGTGTTCAAACAACCGACACGAGGTTGCCACCCAAAAAGGTTTTGCTAGTAAGGATTCTGATTATATCCAACTCTGCTCTACTCTCATTTTGCGAGGAGATGCCCGATTTGGTCAACTACGGGTGTATCTCATATGTGACTCCCGGCCTGCAATCAGTTGGCCATCCCATATCCGCTTTCTGATCCATAATACTCTTTACGAGCCAATTGGGCATAAATAGAATCTCAATCCTATACAACATTGTAGTTATCGTTTTTGGTCGGATTGGAAATAAACCCAAAGCACCAAATCAGTATAGATGGATTCGTTCGCGGGGAAAGACTGTTTATATGAATGCCACTATGTTATTGTCACGATTGATTACACACTTGCTTGCGAACTTCTCTTAGCAGTTATCAACACTCAATCACTCTCTCTTGCATCACTCTAAACCTAAACATTTTCCAATTCTCCATTCTTCATTCCTCATGATCTCATAATCATGTCAATTTCTATTTTTTTCACTGTAATCACTATACAGTGCATTCAATAATACGTGATTATCTTACCGTAATCACTTTCAATAACCACTTCTTTCACAGAGATTACAATCTCTTCACATACATCATTCTATTCTCTAACTTTTCTATCTTCACAATTCTCATACAATACTCATAAACTTCACTTCCAATCACACAATCACAGTCCTTTAACTCCAATTCTATTAATACGTCATCTAATCACAATCCAATAAAAGAAAATAGAAAAATCCAAAGAAAACAAAGAGGTAGCACCAAGCTTGCCCCGGCTTACGACTATCACAGTCTGGCCTCGAATCCATCTTCCACAAAGTCTTTATCCAAAAACTGAACCTAACTTCCACATTCCAAACGTCACATGATTTTTCGCTTCTTAACCAACTTTTCACCTAACTTCCCAGTCTTACTACTAAACTACGAAACTAACTTGCTAACTTCCGAAACTAACCAATTCTAATCCGCATGTGAACACAAAAACTACTTACACATTCTACAAACATTAAAGCAAAACTTTGATCAGATCCCTCGCAATACACTTCATCGGTGGGGAACCAACATGTACTATCAATTGTCTATTCCACATAACAAGATACTAAGATACTCCAATAACGAAGTTATCATCTAGTATGTCGTGGGCTGTGCATCAATGAAACAATATAGGACTGCATGACATGACATGATAACATCACAACAAGTCATGACAACTTGACATGACTTGATTTGAGGAGAATAAGGCTTCTACATGATTGAACTTAGCAACCGTCGGCGGCCAACCAACAAAATACCATATATTTAAACGGCTTCAACAAGACTCAAGTCAACATCTGTTCGAGGGCAGCCGACAAAATACCATATACCAATGAAGCTTCAACAAGACCAAACTCAAAATCTGTTGGTCGGCCATCGATGGTGCTAGTGCACATACCTCTTTTATTGAGGTTCAAAAGAAGAGTATTGATTGCACAAGCAAATCAAACACACACGGTATCACAAACAATGCCTGGAGTAAGATATGGCCTTTTTTTAAAGACCTTCACTTATAGTACCAATTGATAACAACCTTTGCTAATACATATGGGACTACTTAAGGTTCTTTTCACCTCTCTCTATTTTCTCTCCTTTACTTTCCTTTCTAAAACTACCTCAACTATTTGCGATATCATATCAACAATGAACAACTCTAATCACTCTAATCAACTCTAACACTCCTACTTTGCAAGTACTTACCTTTTGCAATTCCATTGCCTTTGCAAATCTTTGAAGAGCTCTTTCAGAAGTGCTTTCGTTAGCACATCCGCCACCATGTCTTCCGTTGGACACTACTTCAAGCTTATCTCGCCACTCTCTAACTTCTTGTGAATGAAGTGATGTTGCACATCAATGTGCTTTCTGCGTGAGTGGTGTGTGGGGTTCTTTGAAAGGGCTATACATAAGGGCACATGATGGTCGTTGTTCCTTGAAAAATGGCCACATCCGCCAAGAGCTTGCAAAGCCAAATGACCTCCTTCGTACTTTGGCTAGTTGCCATATACTTCGCCTCCGTCATGGACAAGGAAATGGTTGGTTGCCTCTTGCAATTCCACAAGATGCCACCAATTCCAATAAAAAAACACTTACTTTGTTGTCTAATAACGCTCGTTTATATCTTCGGCCCAATCCACATTGCAATACCCTCTCAAAGCAATGTCCTACCACCAAGGGACAATTTGTGGTCTAGAGTACCTTGCAAGTACCGCATTTTGCGCTTCACGGCTTTCCAATGTGTCAGAACAACCCTAGACATGAATTGGCTCACCATGCTCACCGCAAAAGCAAGGTCTAGTTGTGTGTCTACCATGGTATACATCAATGATCCAACTCCACCCTTGTATGGCACGCCTTCCATCTCACCTTGAATTGCATCAAACTCAACTTGTGAAAGCTTCAACAATTTGACATTCACATCAAGAGGGGTACCAATTGGTTTGCACTCCTCCATGTTGAAGCGCTTAAGCACCTCCTCAACATACTTCTTTTGGCTCATGGTGATGGTGCGTGCCTTGCGGTCTCTTACAAATTCCACACCAAGACAATACTTTAACTCACCAAGATTGCTCATTTCAAACTCCGTGTTGAGCTTACCTTTGAACCACGTCAACTAAGCCAAAAGACTAGCCATGATGATCAAGTCATCCACATAGATGAGGAATATCACCAAGTACTCACCCGATTGCTTTATATACAAGGAATGGTCTGTTTGGCTCCTTGTAAAACCTTCCTTCGTGAAAGTGGCGTCAATATGTTGGTACCATGCTGTAGGTGATTGCTTAAGTCCATATAATAACTTCTTGAGCTTGCACACAAGATGATTAAAGTCTTCTTGTACAAAACCTTGTCGTTGGTCCATGTAAATGTCCTCCTCCAACTCAACGTTCAAGAATACGGTCTTCTTATCCATTTCGTAGATCTGCAAGACCAAGGCCACTCCTAGTGCAAGAATCACTACATGATGGTGAACTTGGCAACATGTACAGACATCTCAAGAAAGTCCACTCTCTAAACTTGTCAGTACCCCTTGGTAACTAATCTTGCCTTGTAACATACCACTTGACTCAAAGCATCCTTCTTCATACAAAACACCTACTTGCATCCAACGCTCTTGCGATTCTTTGGAAAAGGAGCCAACTCCCACGTGCCATTCGCCATAAGCAAGTCGTACTCCTCTTACATGGACGACTCCCACTTGCTTGCATCCTCTGATTGCATAGCCTCACACATATTTAAAGGATCCTCCAATGACGCCACATTGGCACGCTTCATTCCATGTTGAGGCAAAATGTGGCTCTTCTACCATTCACCAGGCGGGCAACGCTCTCTTCTTGGTTACCTCGTCTCTTGTAAGTTACCCAAGTTGCCATCGCTTCGTGAAGGTGTTCATGAAGATGCTACACCTCCTTCTTCAAGATCCAATCTCTCTTCTTTCTTGGTATCGCCATGGCAATCTTTCAAGGGTGGTGGTTTGGAAGATTTGTCCACCAAGGTAAAGGTCTCGCTTCTCCCACTTGGATTCATCTCCAAAACATCACCAATACTAATAATATCTTCAATAAATAGTACTTTACGGCTCTCAATGATCTTCTTCGTCTCAATATAATTGAGCCGATATACCTTAGTGCCCTCACAATAGCCAATAAACAAACACTTTGTACCTTATGCATCAAACTTACCCCTCATTGTGTCCGGCACCATTGCATATGCAAAGCATCCTAGTACACGCGTGTGCGGAATGCATGGCTTGCGGCCGCTCCAAGCTTCTTGTAGTGTGATGGTAACGAGAGCCCTCGTTGGACATCAATTGCCGATGTAGACCGCATTGGCCATCGCTTTTGGCCAAAATTCAAGCTTTTGGCATTGCGCATGGTTTATGTTCTTCGCCATTTTCACTGTGGTATGATTTGCACGCTCCGCAACTCCATTTTGGTCTAGCGTATAAGGTGTTGACGTGCAACTCTTAATGCCATGCATCTCCAAGAAACTTCAAAAGCCTTTAAATATGAACTCCCCACCGTTGTTTGACCAAAACACCTTGATCTTGTGCTCCGATTTGTTCTCCGCATGTGCCTTGAACTCCAACTTTTCAAAGCATTCCCCCATTGACCTCAAGATGTACACCCACACCCTCCTCGAAAAGTCATCAATGAAGGTCACAAAATACCTTGCACCACTTACAACACCATATTTGTTTTATTGGAAAAATTCCATGATTTGGAAGGTGTTCATTTGGACCAACCCAACCTAAATTGTTTGCCACATGTTAATTTCGGGTACCTTTAAGGTCAATCCAACCTAAATTGTTTGCCACAGGTATTACATTGGAAGACTAATGATATCCCATCATAACAAATATGGTGTTTCATGGCAGTAATCATCATGGGGTCGCACTCATCCAAATGTACATTATTCAAAGGCTTTGTTGCACGTGTCGCTCCATCCTTTGGAAATGGTGCCCTATTTTGCTCGCCTTGCACACCCTTCTCAAAATGACATTGATAATTCATCCTTGCCATGAATTATGCCACTTACTATGCTTTCAAGTAAATGCACACTTCTCACGTTCAAATGACCAAGTTCACAATGCCAAAACTACAATGCATCGCTCTTTGTTGATGATTGTGCCACGTTGGTTGTATTCGTCTCAAACACTTTCATGAAAATCGCTTGGAACAAATTGCCTTCACGAGGTGCTATCACAAAAACATCTTGATTTGGTGCCCTCAACGCACATCTATCCACATTGTAATGCACCTTCCTTCTACTTCTCACAAGCTTGCTCATCGAGAGTAAGTTGTTTGCAACTTAGGCACATGGAGAACGTCTTTGATTCTAAACTTCATATAGCAACCTCTCTCAAGTACTTCAACAACAATAAGTTCGACGTCAACGTCCTCCACAACTCTATCATCACCCAAATGCATGTTACATGGTGTAATTACCTTATACGTGTCAAATGCCGCCTTATGAGGTGTCATGTGTTTTGTAGCGCCCAAATCCATGATCTACTTACACATGGACTTGAAATGTGGTCCCCCTTCAGTTGCAGATGCATAGTCATCATCCTCCTTCGCATGATTGGCATTCTCCTCCTTTGTTTGGTTTGCATTGTCCCGCTCCCACTTCTTTGGCTTGAAGCAATTTTGTGCAATGTGGCATGATTTGCCACAATTGTAACATACCTTGGGCTCGCTACGTGAAGAAGAAGAGCCGTCCCACTTGTTTTGTTTTGACACCAAGGCCACATTGTCACCATAGGGCTCCTTCTCCTTGCGCTTGGACACTTTGTACATCATCCGCGCCGTCACAAACTCCATGGTGAGCTCCTTCATTGCCAAGGCCGTGGTCAAGTGTTTATATGAAGGGAGCAAACTCTCAAGCAAGGTCATGACCACATCTTCATCTCTCACCGGGACATCCAAGCAAGTGAGTTGATCCACAAGTGCCTTTACTTTGTTGACATGATTCAATAAATCACCTTCCTCTTGCATCTTGATTGTGAAAAACTTGCGGCGAATGAAGAGGATGTTGGACAGGCTCCTTGTTTCGTGAATGTTACACAAAGTCTTCCATGCTTCCTCAAGTCCCTTGAAACTCTTGATGTGGATAAATTGATTGTCCACCAAGTTGAAGCCAATGACGGATATGGCATTTTTTTCACGCCGACTATAGTCCTTCTTCACCTTTGGATCATTGTCTTTGGATGGAGAGTCCTCGGAGTCATCCACAATCTCCCAAAGGTCCATGGATGCCAACACCATCTCTATCTTAAACTTCCAAAGATTAAAATTATCACCTTGGAATTTGTCAATGACTCTAGCACTCTCGCCATCATGTGTTGCCATATTTGCACTCCAACACTAACTTCTAACTTCCAATGTGCACTAGTGCACCTCAATCATTCAAATGAGTTTTTTTAGGCTCCAATGTGCACTTATGCACCAACAACACTCAAATTTCAGGACAAACCATCTAAGTTATGTAATATGCGTATGGACAAAGTGCATACACGCCTAGAGCAGTCCAATTTTAAGGCTTTCCATATAGATTGTGTACCATGTCTATGGGCGAATGTAAGTGCAAATGTAAACGAAGTGCAAATATAAACACTTTCAAAGTCAACACCCTTGAATGTCCACCTCCAATGCTCCTAGAAACTCCTTGGATCAACTTCAATCAGCTCCAATGCTTCCAACGACCTTGAGTCAACTCTTTTACACCTCCAATGCTCCAAATTGGATCTTATGCGCCTCCAATACTCAAAGACTCTTCAGATCTCCTCCTAATCAATTTGCACCAAAATTCTAGACACCCAACTCACATGAGTGGGCCCATCTCCAATTGAGGTTAAAAAAAGTAGAAAAATGATTGCACTAGCAAGTGAAATACACACGGTATTACAAACAATGCTTGGAATGAGATATGGCCTCCTTTAAAAGGCCTTCAGTTATAGGTCCAATTGGTAATAATCTTTGCCAATCCATGTGTATCTACTTTTAGTTCCTTTCACCTCTCTTCATTTTCTCCCCTTTCTTTTCTTCTTAATCTTCCTCCACTATTTATGATAAGATAATAACTGTGAGCAATTCTCAATCTCTAACATCTCTGATGTTGCCATTTTTTCAACAGATGAGATCTCTTCTTTGGCAAATGGCTTGTACTACAGCGCCTCAGCTCTCTTCTGTTGTCTGTTGACTGGTAATGGTTGGCGGTTTGGCAGATGGCCTTAAACTTCAACAAACAAACTATTATTGGGCTTTACTTAACGCAAACAAAAAATCAAGAAGAGCACAACCACAAGTGACATAAAAGAGGAGGATGACAGGGTCTTACACTCGGATCCGGCAAAAAATTGCGACCATTTGATCTTCATTCAAAGGTAGACGAACGACTACAACTTAGTTAGAGGTTCTCAAGTTTGATTCTCATATCAATCCCCATGTGACATGCCAACTCAAAGATTTGTATCCAATAATACCAAAAATTTATATGGTATTCATTTGAATTGACATTTTGGTTTGAAATGACTTCGTGGTAAAGATAGAACCTAGGGTTGAAGGGCCATGATTCAAGGATATGGAGTGACATCTTAAACTTCAATGTCGCATAGGCCATCATTGGGCTAGGATCTAGGGTCCCAGACCTATGACGTTACTTCAACTGAATTGATTTCAAGGAAATTTCATCTTGACACTTTCTTTAATTTAAAATCCCTAAAAAATGGAGCAATATTGTCAGTTTTTGAACAACACTTGATGATTGATTTTGGGTGGCGAATTTGAAATTTGAAATTTGAAATTTGCGAGCATTTGTTGGACAAGGGTGAGGATATGAGCTCAATCCTTGAAATTCCTCCGTCATTTCTAGACTCTAAGGCCTCTACTTTAATGCTTCTCGTCTGTCAAGCTTGCAACTGGTACAAATTCTAATGAAATCCTTTTTGCAAGATTCCATTATTTTCGGGTCTTGTACAAGTCTCTTCTTCTTGCTCCATTGATTCGGGCCTATACTAGTCCATTATTTTCTCAAATTTTGAAAGCAGACATTCATTTTCTTGATTATGTTTTAATCATTATTTCTTGCCAATTCCTGCAGAATTTTTTTTCATTTCATTCCATTGTTGATGAGCATTTGATCAGTCTATAACTCTTTCTTCTTTCATGGAGACAATATGTTGATATTTTTGTTTAGAATTTTAGTACAACTGATTACGTCGATACCACTCTTGTTCTTTGTTCCATAGTGTGTCGACAAATGATGAAATACACTTGGTGGATGCCTAACACATCCTTCACATGGTAGTTATTATTAGAAGCTTTCAACCGTTGGCGAGTAGCAGACGGCTTGGTACAAATGACCCATTGCCTACCAACCCCGTAGGTAATTATAGTTGTAAAGGGGTTGTTGGATTGGTTTACTGACTCATGGCTTTCAAAGCTATGCTCGTTGGCAGGCGGCTGATGAAATCAATGAAGCGGCCATTCCATTATCTGTTGTTTTAAGTGATCTCGTTTGATTAACGTTAGCATGGATTGTGAATCAGTTTTATTGCATATAAAGAACGGGAAGTTCAAACAATGGAAGTTCCGGGTAGAAATCAGCTAAGATTACTTACTTTTGGTAAAGAAAAACATGCCTTGAAGTATACTTGTTTGGGCTCAAAAAAACTTGATTTCACCAAAATTAATGAAAAAAAGGATTTTCTTGAGGAAAAATTATGTTTCATGATGGATCTATATATGATGTATGTGATTGGATAAGAAATCAAAGGATGAATCAACATTGATCCCTATTTTAGGAACCTTGAAAAAATATCATCTTTTTTAGTAATAAAGGTGAAAATAAGTTTTTGATCTAGAACTTCTAATTATACTATATTTTCACATTGTGGCATAAATGTCTCTCAAATTTTTTGAAATATTTTACTTTCTAGAACTCTCAAAATAAGTATATTTGGTGAATGTCATATACTTGTGACAAGTATATAGTGATGAAAGATTTACCTATAATGGCCAAACCGTAAGTCAGAACTCAACATTTTTGGGATTCTTTAAATCTAGGTCACTATCACATTTCATCAATAGAAATCCAAGATCGGTCCCACATTTGCACTATATAGCAATAGGAGGTTCGTGACTCTTACCTAAATCATTTGTGACATTATAAATATACCACCTCAATGGACTTTCACCCCCCCTGGTACAAGTGTTGTTGTTGCTTTCACCCATTTTGGCCTCTTCTTTGCAAGTCAAGCAATTGTTGAAAGTCATTCTTAGGAATCCATGGATTACTCGTACAAAGGTGATTGAAGTGTCCAATGCAGTATGGATGCCCATTCCATTTCCAACAAGTGGCGCATCGATGTTGCGCAACTGCAAAGGCCGGTTGATCAATTGAAAGGCGGCTTATATTAGGCCTTATGCTGACATTAATGCACTAATAGAGGAGCCTGTGAATAACCCTTCCCTATCAATCAAGACATTAAGCTTGTTTAATATTTTCTAGACCTTTGCAAGAGGATGGAGGTGATTTTACTTGATGTGAGCGGAAATCAAAGAGGTTGTGCAAGAGTTGGATTTATCTTTAAATGCTCACCAAAGAATACGTGGGAGTGATTTCTTATTCCTCACAGCTTTGTGCTCGTCGGAGCTCAGTTTGTCAATCCCAAGTACATTGGTCATTCGTACATTGCGAAGTTTGTGGCATCGGCCCTCTTGGCGATTCTATGCGCTACTTGGTCGTACGGAGTGACTACCAGATTTCTCTCTTTCTCCTTGATGTTGACTCCGGTGATGCATTGGAGGATGGCTGTATTTTGGGTGACAATGAAATGGAAGCATCTCACAACAACGACCACCACAATAGAGTAAATGATGACAATCATAATCATGGGGCCTTTAGTTATTTGGGGGGATCCAAATTGGAGACTAAAATGAGCATTAGAAGTTATGAGGACATCTCAATTGTGCGCCGCCAATGACATATTGATCATTCTTCTGATTATCCATCTGCTATCCACGTTGGTTTACTTGATCTAAATTTGTTTCTAGATTGACCACAGTGGAGGAACAAGTACTGCCATTTCCTAGATGACAACTTTGCAACAACAGGGCGTGCAATGATCCAAGGGTACTTGCCGTGAGAGGCATGCGATTTAAAGATTTTGAGGAATACTGGTGTTGGGGTCTTCTTTGACTCAGGGGACAAGGATCTTCAAATGACAACAATGCGCTGGCAAATAATTCACACTTGCCTTGAAGGTGGTCCACTTCTTTTTGAGTCCCTTACATTCTGCTCAGCAAACATTCAACCTCGATGCAAGAATGACGAGCTTAAGGAAGTGTCTACGGATCCTAACAAAGGTGTTTGTCAAAAGCTTTTGTCGAAGGACAATGTGACGGTCTTAAAGTTCTCGCGCCTTCAGGACCTAGATGTGTGCCGGCTTGTTTGCTTGAAAAGGTGTTGTAAAAAATGATGTTGTCAATTATTTTGTTGGAAGGACAACCGCAAGATCTAAAAGAAGTACTACGCTTCAAGCTTCAAACATCAATGTGAGACAACCTACGTTGTTTTGGATGTGCTTCATCCAATTCTTAGATTTTGCAAGTCCTCCATCACCCTTTTGAATGTCAATGTCTATAAAGTTGCTTAATACCACATTCACGACGTGTCTAAGTGTGCATATTACAACTAAAAATATGATTCCAAGATTATTCTTATGAATGGGAGCCACGGTAACGCAAGCAATATGCGCCTTGGGCCTCACATAGTTTAATTTCGTGGGACTATATCTGATAGTATCAACGACACTATGGACCAAATGCCAAATGACTACCGTGTCATAGGAAATAAGAGGGTTGGAGTGTTGAAGTGCTTCTCGTGGCAACGAATTGGAATCACCTATGTGACATGGCCAACTTTCTAGGTATTGTCCTTACTTCCTGCTCTCTATGCGTACTGCATGGTTTATCTTCTCCGTTCATTTTATTGAGCTCCGTTGGCGGCCCGCCGACAGAGCTCATGCATTGCCTCATAGGCATACCTTTGACACCATTCTTTTTTTGTATTATTGAATGATCAGAGAAAATGTGGCATCCACGTACATGTCAAATGCAATGCTAAGCCAAATTTGCAATCTGCGGTGACTTTGTTGAAGAAGAGGTTCTTGAAGAATGTAGAAGGTAAGTCTCTAGGTAGCAACTTCTCCATGTGCATATAGTGTGACTTCTTTGTCAAATTTATTGCAAAATATTCTTGAAGGTCATACGAATGGCAAGGGCTCACGGATGACACAAATAGGCACTTTATCTACCAAAGGGCGTGCAAAAATGTTTACTCTAGGTGGTCTGTTCAATCCATTTAGTACCCATATGAGTTCCTTTGCAAAATTCATGACAAGATGGATACCTCAAAGACAACCATTTATAGAATCCAAAGGATTACCAAGGCCATCCCAGGGCTTGGTCAGATTTTGATTTCATGTATTGGTATGCTTACTCATGGACACGGCAACAGTGCCTATTCCATTTACTTGACGTCGTTATGGCCGAGAGACTCCAATTTCACCATCTTTTCACTTTGTCGTGTTCTAAGAGCATAAGAGAGGCGCCTCATGCAAGAGTCCAAGGAGGTTTTTCACCTATCCACCTCGAAATCCTTTTTTTGATGGTCTACTTCATGGGAAGTCCAGATATAGTTCCATCAATTCGTGAATCGATAGGGGATCAGTTTCCACATGCTCCACTTAATAGACCTCAATTCCCGCATCCCCGGATGTGAATTCTCTAGCTTGATAACTTGGCCAAGGATAATAGAAATCGGTTCCTCATGGCGTTTTGCTCGCTTCTTACATCTGGGAGAATATCAACGGAAGAATACTTATTGTTTGGCTGACTACATGAAAGCCTTTATCGACTCGCAGAAGACTATTGCGCTCAATCATGCACTTGTCCAGTAGGTTGCAGATTTTATGAGTTTCATTGTTGGCTACCACAACAACAACAATAACGAGTTTGTGGGACTTGGAGAGATGCACCTATCCAAGTTTTGCGTGGAAGATGGAGTTGACGTTGAATGGCCGGTCATGAGATACAAGAAGTGGCCAACTACTTCATCTTGGCTTCCTCTAGGTAAGCCATTCAAGGTCACCTACCCTGTATGCATCTTTTCAACTCACACTGCCTTCTAGGTTGCCTTTTCCATTGGCGGCCTACCGATAGACCTAGAGGTATTTGCAATCAGTGTGCTTAAGGTTTATATTCTCATTCAATTTGTTGCGATTGACTGTCTTTGGGCTCCTTCTAGTAAGCTTGTCAAGATGTGAACCGCAAATAAACACCGAAATCCACGCCTTCTCGTTGGAAATCCAAAGCCAGTCTCCTTTAAGACCTTATGGAGAGATGTTTGATTTATTCAGAATAAAAGAAACCTTAAGAAGGAGGTTGTTTGGGCTACTAAAGTCAACAAAAAACAATCCTTCATCAAGAACGGGATTGTAAGATCTATTGAGATTGGAAGATCGGCATGTCCCGAGACAAGAGGTATTCAAAGGATATGGCTCCGTACATTTGTATTGGGAGCGTATCCACCAACTCTTTTTGGTCCCTTACCACCAAACTAGGAGTCTCTCTAAGAACGATTTTCGCCTACTTCAAACTAGATTGGCAATCATGCTTGCAGCTCTCCGTTGCTTAATGACATCATTGACATTCTCGACCTAGATAGAAGTCAGTTAGGATTACTCACTTTTGAAAAAAAAAATACCTTAAAGTATATATTTTTGGACAAAAAAACTTGATTTTGTCCAATTTAATGGAAAAAAAAGGTTTTTCTTCAAAAAAAAGTATGTTTCAAGATGGATCTATGCATGATGTATCTGATTGGATAAGAAATCAAAGAAAAAATCAACATTGATTCCTATTCTAGGAGCCTTGAAAAAATATCTTGTTTTTTAGCATTAACAATGAAAATAAGTTTCTGATTTGGAATTTTCAATTGTATTATAAGAACACATAATATCGTGAATGTGTTCCAAAACTTTTGAAGTATTTGACTTCCTAGAACTCTCAAAATAACTATATTTGGAAAATGTCATGAACTTGGAACAAGTATATACTGATGAAAGATATACCTATATTGGCCAAACCGTAAGTCAGAATCAACATTTTTGGGGTTCCTAGACTTTAAATCAAGGCAATTATCACATTTCATCAATAGAATTCCTAGATCGGCCCCACATTTGCACTATGCAACAAAAGAAGGTTCGTGACTCTCTCCAAAACAATTTGTGACACTATAAATATACCACCTTAGTAGACTTTCACCCACCTAGGCATGCCATGTTTAAAAAAATCCGGACTTTAGGATGAATTTTGGACTCTAGCACATTTATTTGAAGAAGTGGTTGGACCAAAAGTTCCTCCATAATATTTGCATGGAGTAGTATCAAAGTGATCAAGTTATATAGAGTCAAATCTATAGATAAGCACAAAATGCGACATTCTGCTAAGCATGAATCTAACCACGCCATGGCTTCGGAAAGTAGCAAGCAAGGTCTTTGTTGAAGACATGCCGCATTGTTTGGTAATCAACCTTTAGTACTGTATAAGGGAGGCAAAATGTCTTAATGTTCCGATCATTTGATAGTCTCTCAAGGACCTTGTCGCAGAAAGGATAATGTCGTGGCCTTGAGCACTTGTTCCGACCATAGACAAAAAGAAGTTGCGAACTTAGTACATCTTTGGAGAAGATAACATCAAGAACCTTTTTCATGCACGAGAGAATCACGGAAGACCAAACATTGACATGAAAGGACCTCAAAAGGATTTCAATGAAGCCTAGTAGACTAGGACAAACTATAATATTATCTCGATTGAAGGGACGTGAGGTATTGTAATTGTATTGCTCAAAAAAAAGGACCCTTTGAGGAACAATACTATAATTTTCTTCTAGCCATCTAGTTGCTATAAATATGACAAACAAATGGGGGTTAAAAAAACATCGATGGATCCTTCGATCATCCAAAAGAACAAAGAGCGGCGAATACGGACATGTGAATGCGATAATTAAAGGGAGTTTGGTAAGAAATAAAAATACTAGTTATACATGGTGGTCATCTTAAAGAGGAATGGAACATCCTAAAAAGGTTACAAAAATATCTGAAGAAAATATACAAAACAATTACAACACCGATGAAAGGAAAGTGTCATTGCAATCCTTTGATCAAGGAATCCCACAATTGAGAACACCCTGTTACAATATTCCTCAAAAGCTCAGTGGTCCTAATATGACCATCATGACATCCAGGGAGGGTATTGTTTTGAACAAACTCTACTACATGCATGCGGGACGATATCATATCCGACAGCCAAGGCTTCATGATAGAAGCAAGAAATCGGTCTATAAAATCACCAATCCACAGTGGAGAGTGAATAGCATTGAACTCACCATTGAAGAGGTTCTTCTCAAGATTGTCGTCAATGAGCAATGTGAGATCGAGGTCCACGTGATCATAATGTGCTGCAAATTTAGAGAGGTCTTTGAGCATGTATGGCTTTGATGGATTCTCCACTCTAGGAAAGGTTGACTTCATAGTATTAGCTTGGGACCAAACCATAAGGTCACGTAGCTTGAGGAAACAGTTTCTCAGCTCATCGACTAACATGCTATCAACATTTGATTCATGGCGTACCTCCAAACGACAATACTAGCAACTTTGTGCAACCACTCCAAAACTGAAGAGAGTTGGGTCTAGGAGTAATTTTGCTCGGCGGATAGGTCTTGTGAATTGGTAATCCATTCAAGTCAAGGGCAATGTGTACCTTAGATGTCTTACCTTCAAAACGTAGGGATTGCAGGCAAATTGGCTTCTAGTACTAGTCTTGCAATTAGACAAACTTGCAAGCATAAGTGTGGTGCATGCAATCGAAGTATCCGTCAATCAAGCCATAGATATTCCAGGAACTAAAGACAATGAAGTAGAAGAATTGACGTGAAAAGAACCTTCTCTAAAGGATCTAGGACTAGAATGTGAAGTAGATGATTCAGCCATTCCACCAACATGATTTGCATAAGAACTTGGCACAAATCTAGGAGGACAAAAGGCGAGAAGATCTTCGCTGGCATCCTCAAAAACGTCTCGAAGAATTGCCCCCTCATTTGCATTGACAGGCGTGGAAGCTGTTTGAGCTTGGTAAAGCCCGTGAGAAACTGAAAGTGGTGATAGGACCAAGTTTACCAAAGTGGTTGCTGCTTGTGTCTTTGTTTCTTCTAAGTGGTGTAGAGTATCCGCAACAGTCTTCATTGCTTGGCTAGAGGAAGGTTGAGAAGGTTAAGAAGGTTGATCAAACTCCATTGCTGTAGGGCCAGATGTCCACGACTGAACATTGGCAGGTGGAACAAGATTACGTACGGCCCTACATATAACTGTAGTTCTAGAATCCCTCTTCTTGCCAAAATTAGTCTTTGTTGGCTATAGCAAGCACCAAGGCCTCTGAGCCAACTACACTGCATCCTTGAATAATTTTTCCTCCGCTATTTTCCTCTTCTCATCATCTACTTCCCTTTGCCTAACATCTTCCTCCAAACATCCACCTCCGGTTTGTTTTCCAGGACATCAACGTCAACTTCTTCATCCTTCACTTTCTCTTCTTCAGCCTTGTCCCCTTCCATGTTGTCCTAGTCCTCCTCTTCAACTTCCTTAGCCGCTTTGTCTTCATGAGGGATCTACGAGACATCCCGCCTTAGCAAGACGCGAACTACTCGCGGATAATGCACTGCTACTGGAGAAGATAGCCTTTCAATCTGACCTTTTAATTGCAAGCGATCACCGCACTTTTTTGTAACGATGCGTTTGGTGAAGTCGCACCTTCTCGGTTCCCACCCTGTCAGTTAACCCAAAACACCCTTTTGCTCACACAATTTCACACATCGCATGCCCTCATGATGTCACAATATTTCCCACCACAAATTGTTCCTAGCCTACCTTCACGCCCACAAAATCACACACAAACTTATACTTAGCCTATCATTGCGCTTACAAAATCACAACCACATAATCTCACCCTTCCTCGCCACAATGTAACACCCGCCCGCTCTTAATTCGCCTAAACTGTAAGGTTGTAGACAAAGTTGTAGAGCTACAACAAAAAAGATGAAACAAAAGAGCAATTAGTAGTTGGGAGATTGAGGAAGTGAGAGAGACGAGAGCGAGACAAAATGAGAGACGTGGTAGAGAGGAAGAGGCGTGAGGGAAGGACGTCGTTACTTGCAGGCAAATTGATTGGTACAATTCATGATTACTCGTCATTAGACGTCGCCGCGATTGTTGAGTAGATATTTTGCTCTTATCATAATGCATTCGTCATCATTTAGCTAAATCATGACTGTAATTTTACTTTTCAATGTCTAAATTTCTATTCAGTCTTAACATCTTCTCATAGTTTGAAGTTAATTCCAATGCTTTATTCATTTGAATCATTTATGCATGGCATTTATGTAGTTTTTTTTAAGGTCATATTTTCATTCATTGATCACTCAATATTCAATTCTATGCTTTAAAAATGGCTTTTATAAATATGTGCTACTATTCAAATATTTAACATGTAGTGCCAAAAAAAAACTTATTCTCTGTTGTTGGCAAAATATGCCCATGGTGGCTTTGTCATCTGAATTTTCTACTTCCTGACATGTAGTTTTATTAGGTAAGTTGGAATAACTCAAACATCTGTTGTTATGGCTCATATAACTTGAATGAGACTATTGAAAACTAGAAAGAATTATTTCTACAACCAAATTTGTTGAAAGGATTATTATCTTATTTACACTATACAAAATACCTTGTACTCTTTCGAATGTGAATTTGAAATTATAATATCCTTAAATTATTATTTGACTTCATTGTTGTATGTAACAATCTCATTCATAGACATATTGATTTCACAAATTAGTACCTTACTAATACATGTATTTGCTATCAACAAACCATGTATACGCAACTTTTTGATTTATGATGAAACAATGGAGGCTATTAGAAATGCAAGACACAAGTTCCTTATCAGTGTTTAGGACATTAGGAATTTAGGACATTGTATAAGCAATTAAAACCATCGAAATATGATTAATATTATGCATTAAAAATATCATTTGTGCTCCTTGTACAAATTATTTGAAAATGCTACAATGTCCCTCTTTAGTAAAAGAATAGTATTCAAATAACTATCACTTATTGAACAATAACAACAAACTTTTTAATGATCAACATGAAGATATCTTATTTGTCTCAATGAGCAAAGTTATTGCCATGCACATCCCTTCACCAAATTATATGCACAATGTTTTGGTAGCTTCATATCTTCGTCCACAAGGATTTAATTAATTTCTTAAATTACAACATACATTGCCTACACAATTCTCAACAAGTACTTTTGACAAGTTCCAAATATTTTGGCCTAGTTCACAAGTCCATGGAATTTTTGAAGAATTTAGTATCAAAAAAGATGATAGAGAGGTTAATATGAATATACAAGCACATGAATATTTTTCAAGTTTCATCTTCTATCCTAGACCCTAAATCCTTAATTCTAGACGCTAGACCTTAGATCCAATAATCCATATTTTGCACTCAATATCGTGTAGTTGAACCCTACACCTCAAATTGTGAGCAAACAATCCTACATCCTGAACTCTAAACTCTGAGACATGAATTGTAAACCATGAGCCATGAACCTTGAACCCTAAACCCTGAATTATAAAACCCTAAATTCCAAACAAAAAATCCCAAAATCTAACTATGAAATCCTAAACCCTAAGCAAAAAACCCTAAATCCTAAGAAAAAAATTCTAAATCCTGAGCATGAAACCTTGAACCGTAAGCAGGAAATCTTAAACTCTAAATTCAAAGTAAGAAACATTTAACCTTAAGCAAAAAACGCTAAACCCTGAGTAAGAAACCCTAATTTCTAGGCATGAATCCCTAAGTCCTAAACCCTAATCACAAAACTCTATTCATGATGTATTGTATTACTCTACATGTAATATACCCTTAACCTGGTAAGTACTAGACATTCAAATCTTGTCCTTATGGATATTTGGTGTTCATCAGCCGTATCAATTCTGAATCGTAGGATGTTCATGTAAATTTTTAAACCGCAGGATGCTCATGATTATCTGACGTTCTCATTCCCCGATACTATATATTCTAATCTTTTATATTTACCTTTTTTGCTCGCATTTGCACTTCAAGGTATGGTGTTAGAATCATCAAATAGCATGAGGCATAGAAAAAATATCTACTACCTAGAAAATGATTGTGAATTCCATCCCGCCAAAATGAAGTTCTTGATTAAATCTGAATAAAAGTTTTTCTCTCTATTTTGAAAGGAGAAGGTTTACTCTCGCGGTCTTCAAGCTATTGTTTGTTTGAAGTTAGAATTGGACGCTTCGTTTTTGGTTTGACCAACACTAGACAGTTAGAGAGCGAGGGTTTGAGCTCCATCCTCATGTAGACAAAGAAGCTTTCTGCTGACTCTTTCACCTTCAAGTCCATGGGCCTGAGCATGTTTAGAATGCTCTTCTTAAAGTATATGCCTTGAGTTTCTTGTCATTGCAGTTGTGTTTGGCAGGTGAAAATGTTGGTGTCCTAGTTTGATTTTACAGTCCTCTTTGTTTTGCAAATCATAAGCTTGATTCATTTTTAGGTTTTTCCTTCGAAAAAAATGTTCGGTTGAATTTGTTGGACCTCAATCAAAGAATTATTGATGCCCAGAAATTTGAAGCAGAGTACTTGATTGCATCTAAGTAGCTGATGCTTGCCAAAGTTTGTAGATTGCAACCTTTACCTAGGTAATTGCAAGGTTCATTGTCTGCTTATTTGTGGATTGCAGCATCAATCCTCACTAATCATTCACTTGTTTTGCAATTGGATTTTGCTATGATAATTCTGTGTAGGTTTCATTGGATTCAAATTTTGTAATGAACAATTCCTGGAGTGACAACTTCATCTGTTGCATCTCATATCCAACATGGTGATACAAATGAAAAAATAGAATTGATTTTGATTAGATAACGTCATGGATTTGATTCAAGTCCGCTCACCAGCTTCCACATTGGTTCAATATTGTGTGAATAATTTTTTGATCTTGATCCAAATTTTGAATAATTACCTTGCATTTTCCGTACATCTTTCACGTTGAGCAATGCTAATATTTGCAAACATTAGAACATTTCCTGGAGATTAGAGGATCCCTAGGTTGAATATGACAAATAGTCCATTGACGCAAACTAAGAAAGATCGATAGATCGAGAGATTCTTTAGTCCTAAAATTAATCACAAGATCCTTTGATCTTAGGTCTCATTACAAGATCCTTGAATACATAGAGTGACAAGAAAATTTTCCAGGTTATGAGTATGATCCAAGAATCTTCTGATGTCCTTTTCATGTAGATTGCCAAATGAGTTTGCTTTTCCAATAAACAGTAGCGGTGTTGATGGAAAAAGTGACTGGTGTGATGAATTCTACCCGGCATGAAAGTTTCCTTGTGCATATTCAACTATGGCGTTGTTGGGAAGAGAACTGTCATTGAAGCGATACCCACTAGGCATTGGTTTCATGTTGACATCAATCTCACAGTGGTCACGATGACTGTACTATGACCTACTAAGATTCTTCAAGACGCACAATCTTCTAATTTAGTAGTTGCAAGAGGTTGTTTTTCTCTTGGCGGATTTGATTGGAAGAACCACTCTCTAGGAGGCATCACTGGTAGCATTACAGTTAGAGGACCCTTCAATGGGCTTAGACGTGGATGGCACTTCCGGAACCACTAGCGCCCCTACTTTTGTTCCTCAAGCAAAGTAGGTAGGTTTGCAAGGACGCTAGTTTGTAATCGATAAGAGGTGAGCCATGAGCAATGAGCGATGATTTCATGAGCGGTGAGCAGAGAATTACTAAAACAAATTTTGATTCAAATTTTGAAAAGAATCTTTCTAAAATTACTAAATTTTAACTGCCTATGACCGTGGATTTAGAGTCAGTTATCAAAATTTCAGGGTCTTTTTCCAGCCCATGATCATGGATTCTAAATCCATTGAAAAGATTTAGGCCTTCCTAGGCAAACCATAAGGATAGTCAACATCCCCCTTATTGCATAGTTTTTAAGTAGTCAAAGATGTACTAGAGGGTCATTGTCTATTGCAACTCTAGGTATTTTAATGGCGAATAGTAGTGAAGATGAGACTATCTCTCTAAAAGAAGTGTTTAATCCGTCGGAATTGCTAAACTACCTGTTAGATGTGGTTGATAGAAGAGACAAAGATGTTGGTGTTGCGATTGAGGGGCCAGGTATGAATGGCTACACTACTTCAAACAATGTTGAGAGGGAGGTAGAAGTAGTGATTGGAGTGCACACCGAGCTCCATTTGAACAAAATAGATGGAGTGGAAGAACTCTTTCCAAAGAAGGTGACAACGTATGGGGTGCCTTCCACAGACCCCCCTCTAATGATGATTGGTCCATGGTTTCTTTGCATGAGAGAATGAGAGATTCTACGTGCCCACATATTGCACTTCTCATTCCAAATTCAATGCACACCACGAAGAAATATACATGGTTGCCAATAGTGGGGCCACGTAGGGGTGATGGGCGCTTCACTTCCAACAAGAATCCTGGTAATCGAAAGTAGAAACTAATATTTCAAGGCCAAATAGAAGGAGTGAAGCATTTTAGGGGCCAACATGTGCAAGTTTTAAATATATTGAATGGTGCATGTACCACTTTGTTCAAGAAGAAAATTGAGTTGTTGGATCCAACAACTAATATTAACAAAAATGTTTGGAGGTGGTAGAAATAGTGAAGCATTTTTGGACCCAATATGTGCAAGTTTTGAATATACCAAATGGTGAATGTACCACCTTGTTTGGGAAGCAAATTGAATTGTTGGATCCAATGGCTAAAATCGACAAATATTTCAGAGATGTCTTTGAGATGCACCAACAGTTGACCTACTTTTATAGGTATTCTCTACGGAAACAATTCAAACCCGTGTCCATCACTTTCTCAATTTCATTGAAGCTTAAAGTTGGGGCATGAATGGAGTGGTCATCCTCCGAATTGAGCTTGCACAACACAAAGAATATATAGTAGAGGTGCTTGCAATGGTATCAAGCGCCTCGCTTCTTTGCACTTACCTACATGTCCTTGAAGCCATCACAAGAGCAATTCGGGTTAGGACCAGTGGTCAACCAATACTCTACCGTCCTATGTGCCTTCTTTGAGTGAGGCAAAACAAAACACCTCCATTGGCCGAGTAGGGTAACGGAGTAACCATACTGATGCGGGCATCAAGAACATCAGCTGACTTCCAACGATTACCTTGCTTCACGGATATCTTGTCGTCTGCTAGACGGCAAATGCGGCGTCCTTCATAAAGAGTTGGGTATGCATCAAGCGCAAAAGGTGGTGGAACTGCAACATGATCAACAACTCGATTGGAAGTGTCTCCAAGGAGAAACCTTGGTGAAACTTCTCGACGCTTCTTGAGCTCAAATTAGCCTCCAAAAGTTTGAGAATCTCCCCCTTAGTGAGCTTTGTGCCCATAAATACATGCCATACCTTAAGGATCAAGAGGGGGGTGGTTGATCCACTTTTTCTTTATACCTTTCATATGCCTTTTGATGTCTTCTGCACAACAAAAACACTCCATCACTTGGTCCTTGAATAGCCTACAGATGTGCAAAACTCCAATATAGGTAGGGGCGGGAGTACTTTTTCCTAGACGCACAATCTTCCCCGTGCACATTCTTCATGTCCGGGTATGTTTGGCAAAGCCACACTTACTGGAAGTCTAGGGGAGAAGGCAATGTGCCATTTTGTAGACGCCTGTGACATGCTTGACACGTGTTGTCATTGTCGGTGCTAATGCTTGAAGTTACAAAATTTGAACGTCGTCAGAGGAAGTGAGAGAATGTAGGGGTGATAACACAATGGTAGGTGGAGCACTCTCTTGACGTGCTCTTGTGGACCTCACGGGGGACCTTAGGATGGGAGTAGTTCATCTTGTCTGGCCAATGGCTGCCAAACTCGGATCCAAGTGGAAGGTCTAGCTTTTGCTAGCTAGACCCCAAAGACCATCTTTTAACACCATATTCATTATATTGGGAGATTTCCATGATTTTGAAGATATATGATCTTTGAAGTATCAATATATATAGACATTTGTAGGTGCAAAGCATAAAGACAACATATCAAGAATACTATATTTCATTCCATGGATGGACCAAATTAGCCGAATGTCCAAAAAATTGGTAACGGTAGAGGAAGCATATACCATTAATCCAAGCTTATTCAAAACTTCATGAAATAAGTCACACAAAACACTCATTTATCCCAAGGCAAAACACAATCGTCCTATCACTAATCAAATGGTCTAGGGAGTTCCTCCATAAGACTCTATAAGCGTCTTCTAAAAAGCCCTCTGACGTTGCCTAGTCCATGTTGCGCCATTCTCTTGCATTAATGGACTCTCTAGAAGACGCTACAAACCCCGCCTACGCACCTCGTTAGTGTTTGATATAGGCAGCGAGTGTCGGCGGGTGGGAGCAGAAGGAGAGCATTTGTTTCTAGCAACATATCCTGAGAGAATACGGAGGCGGAGATATTTACCAGATGGTTCTTGCACAATAGGTGCCTCATACAATCCAAACAAATACACTTTAGGTCAAATACTCCTCCACGGCACACATGAAAACTGTATCACTAAGATCCATCCTAGTGCACTTTAGGTCGAATAGAGCTAAAATGCTAAAGGGAAAATTCACAGAGCACATTTAACATCCAACGAATAAAAACAAGCTCAAATGAAGCAAAACTACATGAGTGCAATATAGCTCAACAACAAACCAAGATTGCCTAGGCAAGAACGACTCAATAGTGCAATAACTTGGAGGTCAGCATAACACGCACCGCGAGCGAGCGTTGGGAAGTAGCATCCCTTAAACCGTCATAGAGTATACGCTTTGCCGGAGTACAATTATCCGGATTTAGACGCGCGGACCCTGGAACTGAACGAGGCCACTGCGGCGAAGGTGAGTTGTTCCTCTCATAAATTGGCTCCCGCGCAATAGGGCTTTCAACAACTTCGTCATCCACTGCCATGTTCAAATAATCCATGGTTGACTGTGCGGTTGCAACAGAGTGCAACAAAAGCCCTTTACTCCTAAGGGAAAAGGCAAACTCCTCTAGAACTAGCTTGGAATCCATGGACGCCTGACAATCATAGCCCTGTAGAATTTTCAACCAAAGTGACGTTCACATACCTCAGAACAAAAGATGAAAACTCCAATCATTCAAAACATGACGACATTCCATCAGCAGTAGATATCCAATCCGCAAAAAAACAAAGTGGTGAAATATCTCGGTTTCATTTATCAAAAAAAAAATATACACAAAAAATGTTCCAATAAAATTTTCAAAATGGAGCTGCAGTCAATTAATACAGTTTAGCCCTATTTGACCTGAAGTGTAATAAGGATCTAAGCGTTTTCAACGGCATTAAGAGCGGAGATTCTGAGACGCTTGGATTGCGTTCCAGATACTTGCAGACTAACCATACGTCTTCTGATCATTATAGAACATCTCCCGGCCCGAGGGATGTTCGCCCCGGTACTGCGCTAGGCCACCTGGAAACAGATGAAGGTGAGAGAGATATGGCAGCAATTCCTCCAGCACTACAGAATCATCTCTCGTGCCATCATGTTTGTGCGACCATGATGGAAGAAGAAGGACGTTCTCCGGCAAATTGAGCATATGCTTAGTCGGGCTATTGTCAATGACAAGGGTATTGGCCAGAGTATACTCACGACCCAACCTATTGAAGAGATGGTTCGATAAGGTCTTCAAAAAGATGTCCTTCTGAGTGCCAAATTCCTTCATGTAGATTGTTCTGCTACCCACTCTACGCTCGGGAACCCTATCGCAACTCTCCTACCCAAAGATCCTTAGAGGGTATGAAGAACTATACTGAAAAAGATATTTACATATCTGACGAGTTGTAGATTCCATCATCAAACTAGTTTGGAGCCTACTTCAGCCGGCAGCGAAGCCGAGTGAATGGACGAGTCAGAGTTCCTGAATCCCTAGGCCTGCCACGTAGGCTCACACGTGCATAGAACCCCATTAAGGTCCAGCACAACATTCAACCACCTGCCCTCAAAATCTGATAGGACTATAGGTATTTCTTCTAGATTACTGGCACCACTTATAGATGCCTTGCCGACCTGGTTTGGAAACGGCTGGAGAACAAACAATATTACTAAAGATTCATAATCAACGACAGGTCAACAAAATGTAGAACAAAAGAGGCAAACGGAGGGGAGGCGTCATGGGGGGAGAGTGGAGTGTGAAGAGTGTTAGAAGAATACCTCGAGAACTTCATCGTCTTGGAGCATTTCGTCTCGTACCCCCATCGATCCCAACGAACCGTGCATGCTGTCAAGGGGTTCCGAGTTCCCCACAACCATTTGGGGGCACGGTTCCGGGACAAGAAGAGGTGGCTCTAGGATAGCAGAATCATGATTGATCTTGTCTACGAGCACGGCCGAAGCTTGGACGACCTCTTCTACGACTGGGACTGTAGTTTGGATGACCTCATCTATGATTGGGTGAGCGATCGCGTCATCACCGAAACTTAGATCTGAAAAAATTCAACAACTTCAACCTATCAGCAGATGCGCACATAGGACACTGATACACGTCAGAGTCGTCAGATGTCAAGAAATTTAGCTCGAGTCAAGCTGAAGTGCTCGCTGAGCACTGTAATATTAACAAAAAAACTGGAGTACAAAATTGGACATTTACAAAATGTTTTGCCTCTATACACTCGCAACTACGTTACACTAACCTGACGATGAGCTCGGGAAATCTGCGATAGATACGTCCCGAGCGGGCGACTTTAGAGGGGAAGAGGGGCGGTTCGACGTGGATGGGGGAACATGACGCGATTGACCTCCCATAGAGACAGGGGAGGAACCCGCCGGAGACGGCAACAGCAAATTGCGGGATAAACTCCCAGTCCCTTCTTGCGTTGAGAGGGGAGGCTAGGGGATTGCAGCATTAACAACATGTGGTGTCGTGGCAACAGTAGGCAAATTAGCCTTCATAAAACTCACCGTCATGAGCATCATGTCGGCATGCCTCCGCTCTTGGTCCTTCTTCAACTCTTCGTCACGCCTCCGCTGTAGATTCCTGAGCTCCTCGTCACGCTTCACGAGCCGCTGCTCTATCAACCTCCGTTGGGTGGCCTCCTCTTCGAACTTCTTCTGGAGGGTGATCAACATGCTGTTGTCTTGTGCGCTGCTCGCCGTAGCCAATAGAGAGCGGCCGCCTGCACTGGCGACTTTCCTCTTCTTTGCCGCGGGCCAAGCAGATGATACGCCCAAGGTCGGAGCTGAATGAGGCCTCTCGGAGATATCTAGCGACTCTAACTCTAGGAACTCGAGCCGCTGCCACGAGATACCGATTGTGTCTCCCCCTTCACATTGAGGGCCACTCTGAAACTCCGGCGGAGTGGCGTTTTCGAAGTCGTCATGGGGTTCATCATCCGGAGTGTCCGTGCTCGAGCTCGGGCACACAACCAGGGTGCTCGGGTTCACATCTTCCTCCTCATCAACGAGGTCAATACTTGCTTTTCCCTTCCCCTTAGCAACGGCCATTCCAAGCTCGGGGAAGATCTCCGCGTTGACATGATAAGCACCAATGACAAAATCGGCCCGATCTAACGTCAAGGCAACCTCTATGGCGTCGTCGAGGTCCTGCTCATCAATGTCGTGGGAGATTCAGAATGCCTCGAGATCCAACATGTGAGCACCAATGGATTAGACAAGTTACACTTTAGGTCTAATCGAGTTAAATGAATGCAAATCAATACAGATACTAAATCCCTGCAATTTCAACTTCAAAGGACACGACGCGATTGCTAACATCTATTCAAAAACATCTAAGTCTAAGCCGACACATTAGCTCGACTCGAGTTAAAGTGCATTGCTACAAATTGCATACGAACAAGCTCTCTGAAACAATCCATGCACAAGTCAGAAGGGTATCAACAATTTAGCTCGATTCGAGCTAAACTGCAGGAAGATTATCACACTCGCAGTTAGTAATTTCATCCCGCCAAACAGTTGGACAACTGCATCCCCCTTCTTGCAAAATAGTTCCAGGACCTTGATGAAGAACTCCATCCTTAGCTCGATTATGTTCATGGAGTACGCCAGCTCGTTGTACTTGCAAAGCTTGGTGTGCAATACATGCTCCGGAGCTGCATAGGTCTCCTTCACCGCCGGGATCTGCGTGAGTTCTTTCTTGAAGAGGAAGAGGAGGCCAATAGGGTCGAGAGCGTTGTTGCTCTTTGGGGCGTATCCCCCCAAGCGCTCGTTCTCGGACGAAAGATACTTCGACTGCAGCACATCGTACGCATGGCACAACGAGGGAGCCTCAGCAAACGCCTGCACTTGAATTTGGGACTGCTCGTCGCCTCAAATG
Organism: Bryoerythrophyllum caledonicum; assembly: GCA_963971425.1. NCBI lineage: Eukaryota > Viridiplantae > Streptophyta > Bryopsida > Pottiales > Pottiaceae > Bryoerythrophyllum > Bryoerythrophyllum caledonicum. The sequence continues at coordinate 17,489,557 of OZ020514.1, forward strand.
AAGAGCCATGTTGGAGGATCGGTGAGGGCAGGTTGCCCTTTCGATGCAAACACCGTCATGAACTCATCGAAGAAGGGCTTCTCCAACGACAACTTTGCCTTCCTAGAGAAACCAAAGATGTTCCGGAAGTCGATGATGCCGAGCTTCACATTGCAGCCTAAGTTGCACCACAAATCCGACGGCCATGTGCCAAGCGAATTTGTCACCGCCTTGTACGAACGAAAGTGAAAGGCCCCCTGAGGTGGAACAAACCACGACCGCACATCGAGGAAGACTCTGAAGAACTCCCTAGCATACGGAGAGAGATCTTTACATTTGCAATTGCGAAACTGCGTCTGCCTCAAATCCTTGTAGTATGAATCCAGTGGAGCAATCCTCGAGCACAGAATGTGCTTACACATTTTTGCGTGGTCGGCCTTGGTCATGTTGTCGAGAAACTTGAAGAACTCGCGCGTCAGCACCCCATCCTTCTTCGGGATCCAAGACTTGGCATCCTTGAACTTTGCCAAGGGCATCGAAGTCGAATCGGCATTGATGAGGTTGCCATGTGCCGCAGAAGAGATGACATCCGACCAAAGCTTGAAGGTCTCATCAGTCGCGGTGATGATCTTTACCTCGTTTGTAATCGAGAGCTCCTTTGCTTTTCCGGCTTTCTTGAGCGTTGCCTAGCTCTTCGCAACATCGCTCATTGCAAAGCGCTCACGAACCGCATTAAGAAATGGCTGCGCAGAACATAAACAGGGACAAATCAGATTTTCATTAGAGTAGAAAATAAACATGTACAGCAGGGTCCGAAAACTGCAAGTTAGCTCGAGTCAAGCTAACTTGCAACCTAAGAGTATACAATTTAAGTGATTTGAATCTATATACAATACTATACCGATAGTGAGCAAGCATGCACGTTAGGTCGACTCAAGCTAACGTGCATGACCTTGGTTAAAGAATATTACCTCAAACTTCTAGTCATTGGCAATCTACACTGCCGTTCTCCATCTTGACCTGTGAGACCCGCAAATGCCTGCGGGGGAGTGCTTCGGCATTGGTCTCCCAGCTTGGATCCACAAAGCCCGAGAGCCGAGGATATTGGTTGCCCACGTTGACTTGAACTGGACCAAGTGATTTACGCGATTATAATACGCGGATATCTTCATCACCTTCTCCGGATCCTCCGTCTAGACAACATAACACCGCCATGTTTAGAAGTGCCTTCTCATTACCTCCAAAACGTTGCCGTTTATCATTGCCTTTGCTGCTGCAACGCTGTGCTGGCCGTTGATGATATAGTAGTTGCAGTTGTTGAGGTCCTCGACCGTTGTTGGCATAGCATCGAGCTTCGGCATGACGCAGAGAGTCTGCTTTTGCGTCTTGTCGGGCATTTTGAGGTAATAATGCATCAACTCCTCCATGCCCCAAGGTTCGAATGCACGGATCGTCCACTCCGGCGGTGCATTATGCAGTCTCATCACGTCAAGCTCGAATTTCTTCTCTCTGTCCCCCAGGAAGAAGCAGCTCTGACACTCCATTCAGAATTTTTGGTAAATCTGTTGGACGTTGTTATAGTCGATTGTCTCTCCGAACCGGAGCGCCTGAGGGAGCTCCGAGAGTGTAGAGGCCATCAAATTGGCCAACTCCTCCTCGGATACGAGCTTCGTCTTCTTCCTGGAAGAGGTCTCCGGCTTCTTGGCAATTGAGCACTTCTTGACCGAGGAAGCAGACAGCGTGTTGTGTAGAGTGCTTTGACTTGTTCTTGCACCTGGTGTTCTAACGAATACCGACGCTTGACTCATATCCTGGCTACCGGTCACAGCCCCCAAAACTATCAAAATTTCACGGCCTCCCCACGATTAATTTTGCCTTCTTTAAAGCAGCAAAGGTATTCATTCTCGATAGAATGATGCAGAGTTTATTTGCTACAGCCTTTGCTTTCAGCGGCTGACCACTACTAGTCTCCCATTTCTTTAGTGAGATTTCGTGGTCGACCTAAGCCACTATTTCATCAAATTTGGACCCCCTAAGAGAATCGACTAAATCCTGGATACAGAAGGGAGATGAAACATTGTTCACTACAATAGTAAACATATAAGGCTCTACGGACTCAGTGGTTGTCAGACACGACAACTTAACGTGCTCGTTATCTTTGTGGACTACATCAATAATTTTGGTCGTGAAGTCAATGTGCTGGGGTTCGACGATATCACCAACGACGATCTGACCAAACACTAGATTATCCATTTAGGTGGCCCACAAAAGCGTCCACTTCAATGTCATTCATGGATCGTTGAGCTCCCAGCAATCCAAGTGGTGGTTGTCGTCTCCATCGTCATCATCAAGGTCAAGGGGCTTTTGCTAGAAGAAGTGCTGCAGCTGAGTCACCATCTTGTCCCTCTCAGTTCTGCACACACACAAAACCGAGCACAAATATTAGATTGTTAAATTGATCATCCAATTAAGATGGAGAGGTTATCCTTTAGCTCGACTTGAGCTAAAGTGTAACCAAATACAAAGTATGTCAATAATACTGTGCAACAAAATATAGTCATTTGGAAAATTTTCCTGACCCTTTCAATCAATTCATGCCTACTTCTCGTTCAACTCCCTTAAACCGTGGAAAAGATTACGAACCGATCCAATCACTCACGAACCTCACTCTTTGAGATTCTCAAGTGGTTGGAGCGGGACTAAAGCTCATGCAAGATTTATGAGAGGTGAACGAGAAGTAGACATGAGTTGAGATACTAGACTTCAATTACACGACGGTTAACATTGATGTATTCAAGCTTTAGCTTCATCTTTAGCTCAGCTCGAGCTAAAGTGCTATAACATAGAATGTATATCTGTACAGCTCTGAAACATTCAATATTCCTTTGGAAGACTTTCCTAGACTTTTTTATTCAATTCATGCCTATTTCTTCTTCAACTCCCGAAACTGTGAAAAAGCTTACGAACCAATCCAATCACTCACGAAGCTTACTCTTTGAGGTTCTCAAGTGGTTGGAGCGGGACTTAAGTTCATGCACAATTTCTGAGAGGTGAACGAGAAGTAGACATGTGTTGGGTCATCGATATCATCGGTAAAATCAACTTTTGGCATGATTTTGGTCCAAAAGTAGTAGTGTTTGAGTTGTAGTTTAGGTCATTTGTTTTACACTTTAGCTCGATTTGAGGTAAAGTAAGTTGGCTTTGATGAATAGAAAGATTATTTTTTTTTGAGACAGAGTTTGAGAGTAGATATTATGATCACTTTAGCTAGAGCGCGACCATAGACGCATTCAATGATACATTTTAGCTCGAGTCGAGCTAATGTGCGGAAAGAGATGCATTGGTCCTGTACAATTCAGCTCTACTTGAACTGGTCTAATGCATCTTTGTCCGCACTTTAGCTCGAGTCGAGCTAAAGTGTAGCCAACAGTGTGCTTTTTTGGCCGCACTTTAGCTTGAGTCGAGTTAAAGTGGAGCCAAAAGAGCACACTATTGGCCGCACTTTAGCTCGAGTCGAGCTAAAGTGTGGCCAATAGTGCACACTGGAGTCCCCACTTTAGCCAGCAGTGTGCTCTTTTGGCTCCACTTTAGCTCGACTTGAGTTAAAATGTGTTGATTGAAAAGCTTATTTATTGCAATTTGTGCAGATTTGTCTTTCGTTATATGATATTCAAGGGATAGGGTTTAGGGCTCCTGGGTGAGAGTATGGATTTTACCTTTTAGCCATTGATTATGAACTTTAATCCCTGACAAATTTTGCTGGAACTAGATGTCCTGCAAGAACAATAACAAACCCACACACACAATCAATCAAAGTAGCACATGGAAACCAACACATTGAAACTAGCACATTGAAACTAGCACATTGAAACTAGCACATTGAAATCAGCAAATTGAAATCAGCACATTGAAACCAGCACATTGAAACTAGCACAAAGCAGCACATTGGCACCAGCACAAACCAGCACAAACCAACACATTGAAACTAACACAATCCAGCACAAACCAGCACAAACTAGCACATGGAATTCAGTACATTGAAATTAGCACATGGAATTCAGTACATTGAAATTAGCACATCGAAATCAACACATTGAAATTAGCACATTGAAATAAGCACATTGAATTCAACACATTGAAACGAGCACATTGAAACTAGCACAAAGCAGCACATTGACACCTGCATAAACCAGCACAAACCAGCACAAATCAGTACAAACCACCACAAACCACCACATTGAAACCAACACATTGAAACCAGCACATTGAATACAGAAACTCATCTATGTGCTCACACATATATCAAAAGCAATGCTATACACATATAATGTTTCAACACATTATATCAAAAGCAATACTATACATATATCAAAAACAATGCAAGAGTGAATGAGTACACTTACCTTTAAGACTGAGAAATCTGACTCCTAGATCTACAAGTCTTGTTCCTCGTTCACGTCAATCCTCCTCGCACGGCCGTTTCAGACTCTACGTGCTCACAGAAACTCCCACAAACTCACACAAACTCACACAAACTCACACAAAAAACCCTAAACTCCAGCGCTACAATATACACAAACTCATCTACGTGCTCACAAACTCACACAACCAGAATCCGCACGTCCTACAAACCCTATCCGTAGAAAATCCAAAACTCCAGCAAATTGCGCAAAAAAGCCTAAACTGCAGCACTACTAGATACACAAACTCAACAAACTCTAGAGATAACGAAACTAACACAAACCGCAAAGATGCAACGATGAAACGACGCATAAACTCACAACAAGCCGTGGAACTTCGACAGCAACAAACAGAAAACTTGGACAACAACGAAAAGAGAAACAAAAATTCACGCCACGATTTCGTGTGGTACTTCCTGGGGCACCTAAAGCCGCCGAGGGTCGAAACCCTGTAGCCGTGTGGTGCTCCCGAGTACCCTCGGGATACCCTTTGCGATATGAGGGTGAGACCCTCGGGTATTAAGTTGGATGCACCACAAATCATTCACCTTCGTTATTGATACCCAGAATTTCAAGAAGTCAATTTAATCTTACTAGAATAAGTTCAAGATATAATACGCGTTTAGTATTTCTGTACTCGTAAATTTCCTACAAAATTTATTTGAGCCATTAACACTACAATTTTGTTTATTTTGAAGCAACGAGCAGGAAGCAAAGGAAAAGTATGATTTCAATTAAAACTTATAAATTCACATTTTCTCAATAATACACAAACTTGGATTCCACGGAAGTGAACAAATATAGTGTTTAGTGTTAGAAACAGGATTATAGTGTTTAGTTTTCTTTCATGCTTTCAGTGGATCAGCTAGATTTCACTTGACTCGATTTCAATTTGTGCATTACACAAGGAGTAAATTCATTACCATTGATATATATAAGTTCGTCCTATAACAGTTATTAGGTGAAGCACATTTAACAGAGTTTTAAAGCGACGATTTAGGATTCTATTACTTTGAATTCAAGTTTTGTTTTTTTGTGAGTTTGAAATTATTTACTATGAGAATTGAACACACAATAAGTATTTTAAGACCACATCTTGCAATAGTATAATTTTAAAATAAATGGCAGTGCACACTTTAGCTCTTTTAGAGCTAGAGTGTGCATATTTTCTTCTAAGTTCTCTACATTTAGTGATGGTGCACCCTTTAGCTCTACTAGAGCTTAAGGGTGAATTTTTTCTTTGTTTTTCACTTCATTTTGCTATTAGTGTAACGGTACAAATAGTGTAGTTAGAGCATCTCCACCCCTAACGAGGAATTTTCCACGCTAGCGGGAGAAGTGCCCAAGTTTGAGATGACGGGAGGGGGGTTACCTTTTCCCCCCCGCACCGTCCCCGAATTGGCGACTCTGAGGGAACGCCAGTTTCCGGCGCTGACGCCGTAGTTGGCTAATTTATTTTTGGATTTTTATTGTTTTTTTTAATTACATGATTGAACACATGCTCCCGGGGAATTTTGGTGTCCCCTGAACTTTTCGTAAATTTATTGTTCAAAATAACTAAAGCCGCCACCCAAGTGGGCCGAAATACCGGCCTGGGCCTCGCCGAGTGGGCTTTACCGTGTTTATTCCTGCATTCCGGCATTTCTCCCGGACCCTCTACCCCGGAGGAGATTCTCTTTTTTTAGTACACTATTTGTCAACAAGTTGGCAATTAATTTTTGCCACCACTGTCCTGAATATTATCCCTCATTCGTTCACCTACTACAGTTCATTTTGTAATAGCCCTCAATCAAAACTCTATCCTAGCACACAAATTTGTTACTTGATAACTAGTGTTAGCTCAAAATCTTCTGCCTACCGGTCGCCATGCATTTATTCTTCTTGTCTCATCTTCAACCTCAAATTCTTATTATCTTATCCACAACTATTCTCATTCCCATCTCTTGCATTCCCTGTACAATATTTAATATTATCTACTGAATATTTAATGTGTAATCATATATTTGGCCAATAACTAATGACTTTGAAATGAATTTTTATACAATATTTAATGTATATTTGTATATCTGTAACTTTTATGAACAATTAAAGAATATTTAAATATTATTTAATGAATCTTTAGATGTTTCAAAGTATATTTTATGACAATTTAATTAATATTTTTATATTTAATGATTATTTATAGAGTATTTAATGAATTGTTAATGAATAGTTAATGAATAGTGCATAAATTTCTAATGTAAAATCAATGTGTATTTGAATATTCAATGAGTATTTAATGAATATTTACTGAACATGTAATGCACATTGAATGCATATGTGATGGATATCTAATGAATATTTTACTTGTATTTCTATATTTATTGTATGTTTATGTTTTTTCCTTTTCCGATATTCCTTTCTTTTGACTTTTGTTTCAAAGAGAATGTTCTTATTTTTCCAATCTTCTACTTGTAGTTTCATTTTCCCTCCATATGTACATTCTACTTTGTCCAATTTTTGAGATTTTCCTTTTGCTCCATACCTACGTCCTATTATTCCCAAGCTCTTTCTTGCATATTCTTGTTTTTCAACATGCACTGAACCCTTGTTTACTTTGATGCTCAAGATATAATCAAATCATGATTAAGGTTTCCTACAATAACTGTCCACAAGTAAAAAACTTTATGTTCCACTATTTACTTGGATTGACATTTAGTGTAGTAGTTGACATTTAGTGTAATATAGTTATGTCACTACACTTATTGTAAATTTTACAATTAGTGTATGGATTCCTATTTAGTGTCCACTACACTAGAAGCCATCTTGTGTGTACTGGAGCTACATAGTGCATTTTTGCTTTCTAATCCACTCCATTTAGTAATGGTGCACAATTTAGCTCTAGTAGAGCTAAATTGTGCGTATTTTCTTTTAAGTTCACTGCACCTAGTGATGGGGCACACGTTAGCACTATTGGAGCTAAAGTGTGTGCACACACTCTTTTTAGTTCATTGCACGTAGTGATGGTGCACACCTCTGCTAAAAACCGAGCTGATGTATGTGCAATGTGTATTTCCATTCCTTCAAACAATCATTTTGAACTCCGTACTTCTCTTTATGGTTAAGTATTCCACAAGGTGAAATAGAAATCTTTTGAATTTTGAAAGGATTTTTAAAATATGTAGACCTAAATCTCCAATTGCAACATTAAAAAACAAAAAAATATGACCATCTCTTAGTCTTCAGTGGATATGAAGTCTAAGTATTCTTGGTACCCTAAATCAATAATATGTGACAATGTGTGGAAATGTATGAATTGGGATATAATCTTATTTTTCACTAGAAAAATAACATTTCTTTCCACAATATCAATTGTTCTAATATTACTTCTATGTATTGAAAATATCACAATTCCATATTGTGTCATAGCAAAAGGTTTTTAAGTTGCTCGACGTGCCGGCAATCGAGAAGTTTCTCTTTTGGCTAGCATAACTTTTATTAAAGACGTTCAATGAGAAAATAAATTACTTAGTAATATGCCTCATGTCTTCTATCATCCTTCTACAAAATTTTGAGAATTTAAAATATAATTTGCGACCACTGGAACGTGCTAAAAAACTAATTATTCTTTTTTTGCATGTATAAATAAATTCAAAATTACTTACATTACGAACATTAAGTTATGCATGATGCACTAAGTGATATTTTATATTATATATTTTAGTTATATTTTATATTTTGATTATCCTTTTTTTGTCATGAGGAGGTCTCTCCATTTCTTGTCTAAATCTTTTAATATTGTTCCACTCTCTATGTTTTACAAATGACAAAGTCTTTAATTTCACATCAAAACATGAAATAAATTGTGTATGGTCAAGAATTCCTCCATCTTTTATGTCATGCTTGGATTGCCACACCGTAAACTCATGATAATACAATGTGAACTCAAGAATAAGATATTTTATTCCAACTATTAGTTTTCGCACATTTCCAGTCTTTGAGTACTTAGTGGATAATAATCAATTTCAATTCCAAATCCAGACCATGGGGACACTTGGGATTCTTGCAAAAGAATGAACATTCTAAATTGATTACAAAATAGTAACATTATGCACTTTTTAAAAACCCCAAAGAAATGATGTCCAAAGCATGTTTGAATACATACTTTTTTGCTCACAATACACATGCACATATAATTTGTTTTTTGTTTTTTTAATGCTACTCGTTTGTTAAGGTCTTTGCTTTCAATTTTATAGATAAGTCCTATTTGAATTGTAATACAAATTCTTTCTAATCATCTCAATATCTTCTCTACATTTCCCTATACCTTAGTTGAATTGTCAATATCTGGAATATTCAAAGTATTCTTAAATTGAAATGAAATATCATCAGAAGGATAATACCTAAACCCTAATCCTAAACCCTAAACCTAAACCTAACCCTGAGTGTTATCCTAATCCGTGTATATTACTGGCATGAGCGAGTATATTCGAGGTTTGTACTCTTCCTTATTTTAGTCAACCGGAAAATAGTTGATTGAGTTCCCGCCGAGATTTCAAATTTGCACTTTTTAAGGGGCTGTGGAAAAGTGTCCTCCCGCCAATTCTGAAATTGTAGCCTGCAATTGAAACGGTCGTGTGTCCGTGACTGACTTCGGCAAACCTCGCTCAGTTTCTTCATTTCTTTTCTCCTTAGTTTGGTTGCTGCGGAAGGCTGGTGAGTGGGAGGCTTGGAGGTGGTACAACTGTGAGAGGTTGAAGAGGGCAACATTTATAGGTTGCGCACCGTTGAGCATGACGCTTGTGCGAGGCAACAACGCACCGCTTGTCTACTTCTTAAGATACACAAAGTTTACTTCTTGCATTCTCCATGTATACTAGCAATTAGAATGTGACAGTGATGCTTATTGCTCTCGTTCCAGTTGCTACTGTGATTTTGAAGCATCACTGCGAGTTTCTTGACGACTAACGCAAAGATTTGGGTTGTAGTATACAAAAAGGCAAATTCATAGGCTGAAGAATTTGTCCACATGAAGCCCGAAAATGACACCGAGAATCACGGAAGGACAGTTTAGCTTGACTCGAGCTAAACTGTCAGTCCATTTTATTATCGACAGTTTAGCTCAAGTTGAGCTAAAGTGTCGTTGGAAATAAGAAAAGTCACTTTAGCTCGACTCGAGCTAAATTGTCGTACTTTATTGATAATGACAGTTTAGCTCGTCTCGAGCTAAACCGTCATACCTTAATTCTAACGACAATTTCGCTCGACTCGAGCTAAACTGTCATACCTTATTTTCTATGTCAGTTTACCTAAACTCGAGATAAATTGTCATATCGTCTAATAGTCAGCATTTCAAGTCGGGTCGAGCTAAAATGTCATTGTCAAGGGTGAGATTTCTTTCATTTTTGCATAAAAACCGATGGTATGAAATTGCATTCTTGTCATATAATACCATATGTGTTTACCTCAAGTCAATCTAAATTTTCTTGTTCTACAATGTCAACTCAGTTGAATGCAAGTCATTTTCAAGCGCCAGACCTTACCTCGATTCAAGCTTAATTACCCTCTTCATATGCTTCTTCATTGATGTCCATTCCTACAAGGTATTCACCCATACTTATTGGACAGGGTTATACAATATTTATCTCATTGGAATGCAGGATGTCGTCTTCGGAGGGCGATGATGTCAAAATTGACGCTCCCGTGAACCCAGACCTTCCTGAGTTTGATGTTATTCCGCGCCGTCTCTGGGTTGGGATGACTGTTTCGCTTCACAATGGTTCGGGTGTTTGCGTTGCGGAGGGGTTGGTTTGTAATGTCCGGTCTAGTGCAATTCTACGTTCCTCTGGTCCTCTTGGGTATTCTAATGTTGTAGTACAGGTGTCCAATACTTTTGTTCAGGAGGAAGCTTCTGATGAATGGAGGTATTTGTTTAAGTCCTGGCCAATTCAACAAGTCATTTTAAACGGTGTGAGTCTCTTCCATCATTGCCTTAGGGACGTTAACAATGACTAGTTGGTTGAGCGTAATAGACCTCTAGGTGTGAGCTCCCGTTCGTACGACAATTCGTCAAGGAATACACGTCCAACAGTGTCCAGGAATGCTAAATTCCTCATGACCCCTCATTCCATTAACGTAGTTGCGAGCAATAGTTGTTGCATTCAAAACTATGTTCAACACTACCCTAGAGATAAAATAAAAGTCCTCCGGACGCGCTTGTACAGTGAGACCATTGTGCAGTTTTGAAATCATATCAAACTCATCGTTCATAGACAGTTTCATAGAAACGTTGCGAGTAGGAAGGTTGTGACCCTAGAGGGTGTGGACGTTTGTGCCCATGCCTGGATGAAAATCATGGGTATAAGTTCCAGTACTTTCTATCGGAAAGCGAAGGAAGTTGCCGCTAGTCATGCCGCTCAACACCATGGGAATACCGGTTTACGTAAGCCTAGAGGTCATACGGTTGTGGCTATTGCCGCTCTTAGAGCCATCCTCGATAGACATGCGGACCACATGCCTCACAAGTCTCATGTTCTCCCATCTGGCGAGAAGGTAGTGGCAAAGGTCCTTCCTCCAAGTTTTAAGTGGAAGGATCAGATACCGCTTCTTGATGATCATCTTGCTGATTGTGGATTGCCGCCAATCTCAACCTCAAGCTTGAGTAAGATTCGGCGAGTGAGCTTCCCTGAGTACTATGCCAAGAAAGGTAGAGACAACTTTGCCCGTTGTTCTACGTGTGACAAACACGAGGATCAGAAGAAGCTTTCTGAACGTGGAACATAAGCATCACTGCTATGGCAAAAGAAGATGCAGGTTCACATCGATTCTGCTTTCGGACATCGGGACTTGTACTATCTGAACCAATTTCGATCAAAGTCGTCGCCTTAGGAGGTTCTAACCATCATGCATGATAAGATGGATCCCTCAAAGATCGCCTCCCCAATTTTTTCTCATAAAACAAAGCACTTAGATGGGCGTTTGAAGTTGCCTCTTGCAGTCACAGGCATGCTTGCCCATGGTCATGTGGACGAGCGTTACACCCATTACGGCCTTGATTTATACTTTCATGATGCCAATTACACGGTCGGGTCGTTTGCAAAACTGTTGCGTGACCTGGAGGCGCCTCCAAAGTCATCGTTCCGGCAACTCTTTTTAGAATCTAGTTCTCATCCATTGTATGCGGTGGTATTACGGAGCCAGAGATGTGTTTGGATCCATTAGGGCAGATTCTAGATATCCTAGTTCCAGGGAGGCCTTTGCCTCCAATATTGAACGTGCAAATGGACAATGTTGTTGGTGATAACAAAAATAGATTTGTTTTATGTTTTTGTTCTCTCCTTGTTGCAAAACGCATCTTCTGCGAGGTATATGTTAATTTCATACTAGTTGGCATACACAAGATGATATAGATGCATTATTTGGACATTGGAGTATGACACTGAGGAATGAGAGTTTTTCAACCATTCCTTTGCTCATGAGGTCGTTCGTGAAAAATGAAAGTATTCCCACAATCCCGCATTTTATCCAAGAGGTTCCTGACTTTAAGAAGTTCATTGGGGATATGACTGTGGACGGTGATGAAGCTCTGCAGGGTCATACAAAGGCTCATCAGTTCAAGTTTTATGTGGACTCAAGTGGTTGTCCGGTAATGAAGTATAAAATCCTTTGTCATGATGACGATTGGCTTTCTAAGGGAGGAGAGGGTAGTGGCATCAAATTGTGGAAGGAGGATTTTGAAGAAAGGTCTTTATGGCCTCGCGGAGAACCTAATGCATTGAAGCCTTCTACGATGCGGCATCTCCATGAGGTGGTGAAGGGACTTTCAGGATTCATCGAGTACTGGGAGCAATCATTGCGGGAGTCTGTTAAAGCCAAATCGCGTTTTGAGCCGCTATCTTACTATTGGCGGGACGTTAGAGATGCTCTGACTCTTCCAATGGATACGCCGATATCATTGGAAGACGGCTTTTGGCCAATGACGCAAATTGCCCATGCCATTGAAGATGAGTTCTCACCGGAGGGTGAGGTTCGCGAGAAGTATCGTGAAGATGAGCATTTTGTTGGCCAGAGACGCGATCGTCCACCTCCTTCTTTTAGAGTTGGTCGTGATCTTTTTGCTGGCTATTTTGTTGCATTGCGGCCTTGTGATGGAGACGAGCGCCCATTTTGGATTGCTCAAGCAATTTCAGATCCTAATTCTAACCCGGACATGCCAAACACCGTCCGTATCCAATTCTTCCGCCCTATATCGCGCGATCGGGATGTTTTGAAGTTCTGTAAAGATTGAGATACAGATTGCAACCTTCGCTGGACACTTGAAAAGGGGATAGCCATAACGTGGGAAAGTACCGATTCAATCTTGATAGCATGGAAACCTAAGTCTTTAAAGAGGGATGGAGGTCATGTACAAGATTCAACTACATCATTTAACGTTGCGCCAGTAGTACGATAATTCCAAAGGGTTAAGTAGCAATTAGCAAGGGCTCCTTGGAAGCACTTGCCAGGTCCAAATCGTAATAGACTTAGATAAATGGACTTTTATTTTCCTAGATTTTGGATTCTGATGCGTGATACTTCATGTAGTATGGTTAGATCCATTGGTGCTGAGATTATAGGTATTTGTATTCGATTACACTATATTTGACTATACTAATGTTGATGATTGCTATAAAATATTCTCTCCATTGTTTTTGCCTATGAGTGATAATTTGCGGTATGTTTTTGTTTCTTTTTTAAAATAACAATGTGATAAATTCCTTCTAATCTTGAAACCAATAACTCTAGTAATTGCCTTCATTGTAAATGATAGAAAGTAAATGCTAGTTTGCACTTTAGCTCTAGTGAAGCTAAAGTGTGAACAAATCTTCTTTTAAGTTCACTGCACTTAGTAATGGTGCGCGCTTTAGGTCAAGTGGAGCTAATGTGTGTAATTTTTTGTTTGAGTTCATTGCACCTCTAAGTGATGGGGACACTTTAGTTTGAAGAGAGCTAATGTGTGTGCAACTTTTTTTCACATTTTGAACACCATCATTTGAAACTTGTTACTTATTTTTATAGCTAATATGTATTCCACAAGGTGAACTGAAATTCTTTTGAATTAAAAAAAGGCTCATCAGAATACATTTAGTTAATTCTCTTACAAGTGGCTTTATGTCCTTCATTTAGCTCACTTTTAGCTAAATTGGAGCATGGTGATAATCCGGGTTAGTAGGTTCGAGAGAATTTTGTAACTTCTAAGGCTTCAATGTGAATATTTAGCTATTCATATTCAATGAACACATGTGGTATAAAATAAGTGTAGATTAATAAATATAAACTAATGTGTTCTTCTTTTCAATATTATAGTTAAATTTGTAATGTAACCCTAAACCGTAGTACTCATTTTTCTAGGGATTTTTGTAGTGAATATTACCTCCCAATTCAATGGAAACTCATATCCGACCATAGTGTAAAGTTTAGATGTGCACTTTGGCTCTTACGTTCTACATGTGTTAATTTGGAAGTCGCTAAATCTGCCATTATAACGAATATGGTGTTTTTTCTTCAAAATGAGGAGTACAAGTGCACCACTCCTTTGCTTTGGGCATGCTCTCCATTGCTTCTAGAACCTTTTTTGGCTTCCCCAATCTCTGACCTTTGCGTAGCCGCAACTCCTCTTTCGCATAGATATTTTTGTCCTTAGAACTCGCTCTGGATGTGCTTGTCGGTATGGCAATTCATAGAGGTAGTCTAATAAAGGAGACAAGTGTGCTCATGATTAACCATTGCCTCTTTCACGTCACCAGAACAATAGATTTTTTTGAATGCATTCCACTGTGCATTGGCGCTATTTGTCATGAATTCCTTAAAATAAATGGAGTCTAACCCGATTCTGACCATGACTTCATTCTCTGGGGAGACACTTCCCGTTTTTTAATAACCTACGTGCGCCGGAATATAGAGTACATTTAAATAATCTTACGTAAAATTTATAAGAAATTTATATATAAACTAGGGGACATTAAAAGTGGCATGTCCTTTATAAGTAGTGTAGGGAACCGGAAAATATGGTCCATAAAAATTTAGGTAGATATAAATTAGGGGCAAAAGAATGGGATCCTAAGAAAAAAATTTAGTACGTTCAATAGCAGCAAGTACAATCACCTTAAGCATATCTGTAACGGCTAGAGGAAAATGTCAGTTCCCACGTTTCTTCCTAGGTGTCAAGGTACGCGAAGTTTGCGCGACTCTTCGTGGAGGGATCAGGGTGCCGAGGTTCTCGCAGTTCGCGCGTTTCTTCTTCGTAGAGGGATCTGATGTTTTAGGGTTTCAGTTCGAGGCATTTGCGTGAACTCGTTACGTGAATTCATTTGCGTGAACTCGTTACGGTTAGGGTTCCCGGCGTTTTCGTGAGCTCCTTATGGTTTAAGGATTGGGATAGGGTTTAGTGAAGTTCAGTCATGGCCAATACAATTAAATTGTGGACAATGGAGGAAGACTTCGAAGAACCAACTTTCTACAGCAAGGTCAAGGTTTCCGAGGACAAAACCTATGCATCACTGAGGCTGCGTTTGGAGGAGAAATCAGCGCTAGAATGGCCATTCGACTTCTGGGACAAGGAAGAAGGTAGCAGAGTTCCGCAGAAAATGGAATCCTTCAGCGACATGCCTGCGGATGTTTTTGTTTTGCCATTGGGCAATGAGATTTCAGGGATAGCCTCCAAACGCCGGGGCTTGGACAATGCAGGTATGCAATGTGAGGCCCTACCCGAAGATGGAAACTGTGCTCTCGGTTGTGAAGCAGGTCCAGTCCCCAATCTAGCAAACTCTAGGGCTAGTGTGACATCGGAAGTCACCAATTCTTTAGAGCATCAATGTCATTCCACTTTGATTTTGGAGCACATATGGGAGCGCTACCTTGAACACGGCGAGAAGCTGAAGAGGGAATAGCAGTGCGCCTCGTTGGAAGACAATCAGTGGTTGCTGAAGACTGCCTATATCAACGGACACGGGGTAGTGAAATTTTTTTGCGTGGAATGCTGCAAGGAGGTTGGGGGGGGCAATGATAAGCACGACAAGGGCAACATTCAAAATTTATTCAACAATTTCATATGGAAGCACTTGCTCAGCAACAACCACGTGAAGAATTGGTGCCCTCATAATGGAGTGGAATATGCTGATCACCCGTAGTCTGTTGATCCTAAGGGCAGGAACGTTCCATTGACTCCCGAGATGCACAAGAGCTTGATACAAGAAGGTATTGAAGTCATGGAAGCAGTGAACGCCAATTTGGGAGATTTGTAGAAGCCTTCCACCGTGTTCCAACCGCTCAAGGAAGGCAAACGAAAGAGTTTCTGGATGAAGGTGCGCGGTTTCTATTGTCGGGAGATGCACAATCTGTGCCCACCCAAGAAGAATTTGGAACCTAATTTGCAGCAGCACTTGGCATCCAGCAAGCTCTTACAGGCCGTAGAGCAGTCGAAGACGGGGAAGAAACACGGCACCTTACTCCTGTTTGAGAAAAGAGGCCGGCCTACCCTCTCCTCTGGGGTTTGTGTACACTCAAATCAACCGCATCTTGGGAGATGGTGGAGGGCCGAGTTCGGAGTTCCTGAGGATGCTACTGCCGACTACGGTGGTCCTCCTTCTAAGACATCGCCGGGTGAGTGTTCAGAAGCTCGCATGAATGCATTGTTGGGTTCCTTGTGTTGGGGTTTTCGAGGTCCACATTGCATTTCCGGTGGTTTGTCTTACTCTATATCTGAGTTGCTGAATGACCTTTACGTTGGTTTTGTTTGGTATCCCAAACCTCATTTGACTGCAAGTTTCACTACAAGGTCGAAAGTTATAAAAATCAGCGGTACGTTTAGGCATACATCCTCTATTAGGGTTGATAAATTTGGTAAGGGATTCCCGGATCTCTCTTGCAGAATGTGCTCTTCTATCCTGCAGGAAAATGACTTCTACAAACGAGTCGTGAGGGAAGGGCTTAGTGTAGAAAAGCGAGGATCGAGAAGCAAAGGAGTTGGAAGGCGACTTGCTTACCTGTCCATTTCGGAACTCGCTGGGCATGGTCGAGACCTCAAGAGGGAACTTAAGAGTCAGAAATTGTTGCACAGGTCCGCTCAGGCTAGGATTGTTCAGCTCAAGGTCAAGTGTCCAAGTTTGAGGGATTTAGCTACAGAGGCTTCTTGTGGTCACAATGTCCTTAAATTTTGTCAAAGTATAATCAACGCCCATAGGTCCGGTGCTTTAGGTGGAAAGCCTGCGTTGTGGGATTTCCTCCGTGATGTGGCGTAGAATCATAGAGGAAAGCGGTACAGTAAGAACACGAAGTGCTTAGGGGAAGTCATGAAGGTTTATGGTGGTCGTAGGATGGTCGATATATATTCTTTGAACTACTGAGGTGCAATTTACCGTCAGGTGAAACGAGAGGGAGGGAAAGTAGTCCAATTTTTACCCGGTGAACACTCACAAATTTTTGCAGCTGTGGCACAGATTTACAGGGATGCTAAGCTTTCTCATAATATTCTAGATCCAGTACCAGTACTTCTCGCTGGGGATGAAACAAAAGTTAAAGGGAGAGTGGCTTGGAAAAGTGAGTGGGATACTCTTGTTGGGTTTTGTGGTTTTTCTGAGAAGCATGTCTGTGTATCTGGTTTCAGGCCAATTGTCGGGAGTGGTGAGGAGGGGTACCGAAAATTGTTAGAATCATTTCCCAACAACAGGAAAGGGAGTTTTGCTCGAGTAGTAGTTGTAAATCCTTTGCATGAACTTCTTCTTGGACTTGTGCTGGTTGTCTACTGCACTTGCAATTGCTTCAATTCCAACTGGGTTAGAGGTCAGTGGGACAGTATTGACGAGCTATGGGAACAAGAATGTCTTGCAGCAGTAGGCGTGATTGTGGGACACGCCAGTGACGGTGACTCCCGTAGGAGGCAGTTGATGCTGACAGACTACTAGAGAAACGATGGAATCCGTTTGGATGTAGGGTGGGAGGGTTGGGTGTTCACTGCTTCTTTAGATTTGTGTGGGAATGCTAAAGGTTTTCATGACCAAGATTATATCCGCAATGGGAAAAAACTAATAAATCTGTTGCTTTTAGTTGCTAAAACTTTGCAAGTAGGAGGAGATTTGTGTCTCCATGGTCACATAGAGCAAGTATTTCAGCAGTTTACGGTTGAAGAACATGGTTTGACTAAAGAAGATGTAGAAAGAAGGGACCGGCAGAATTGGGCTGCGGCACAAAGGTTGTGTCAGTCAAAAGTTAGGACATGTTTGGCTCGCATGCGTGCTCCAGATTATCCTCATTGTGAAAGAACCCTTGGAACGGAATTTTACTTGAATATATGTGCTGCCTATATTGACATTTTCTATTTTCTTGCTTTGGACCTACGTTCTAGGATAGTATTGTGTGGCAAGGTCTCATTTTTTTCGACTGTGGAGGTTGTGGTTGCAGCATGGAGATCATGGTGTATTGGGGAATTTGGAACCACCTGTGTAGGCAAAGAATTTTGTAAGCCTACAATGTTTTATCGATATTCAATTATCATGTCATTTTGTTGTTCTTCTAATTTGTCATTTCAGAGACAAGATCCCCGAATTAGCTGTGCCGGTGCATTTGACTGAGAGCGATTCCTGCGAAATCTTCTTCTCAAGAATTGGTGGCATGAATGGCCAAGAACGTGCCTATGACTTCCATCAATTGGTGAACATCGCAAATACGTTGAACCACATTTCACCTATTGAGTATGGGAAGAACGGTCTAGTCTTCCAAGAAACAACACAACAAGATGGATACTATTTGGGAATCATTGCACAAGCTGCAACCTGGGGAGCAGCGCTGCAATCTGGGTGACTACAGCTTGATTCCAACAAATACAGAGGTGATATCAGCGCTACACGAGGGACTCAAACAAGCCCAAGGCATGTTGAGGTCTTTGAATATGGCGCCAAGTACACAATGCCAACCACGACGGAGAATTTGGTATGATAAGCCATGGCTGGTGGAGAGAGAAGACCCTAAATGCTTCCACTACAAACCAAGTGCTAGACCGACGTCTGGAGAGGATGGGGACTCCGAGGTCTTGCGGGATCGCTTACATAACGAACCTTCAACATCTGACCTTGTAGCACACGCGCCTCACATGAGGGACAACATAGAGGAGGACGCTGCAGAGGATTGCTTACCCGACCATTTGACAAGTCTTGAAGATGAAGCCCGAGATGTAGTGATTGATTTGCTTAATGCTGCTGAGGTTCAAATTTAACAGCCAAAAAGCAGTCACCCAATGGAAGCAACTCTCAGCGTGGACGGACATTGCATTTACAAGTCCACTCTTGTTTCGCAGCTAAATGGCAGTACCTTTCTTTCCAAGGATCGATTGGCTAGAATAAAGCATAGCATTGAGTTTAATAACCATGACAATTGTGTGCAGGCGGGCTTGTCATTAGGGTCACGTTTGCTGTCTATTGGGTCTGATTGTGTTGTTTATTTTGTCCAGCGAAGCACTATTTGGTTGTCATCTACTATCAGATCTGCTTCAAAGCGGAAACGAGGTCGTCCATCCAATATTTCAGGGTTAACTACTACTAATGTTTTACATGCTGTATATGAGGGTGCTTGCTGGTTGGGTAGAGTCCAAGC
The DNA here is from genome assembly GCA_963971425.1 of Bryoerythrophyllum caledonicum. Lineage (NCBI taxonomy): Eukaryota > Viridiplantae > Streptophyta > Bryopsida > Pottiales > Pottiaceae > Bryoerythrophyllum > Bryoerythrophyllum caledonicum. The sequence goes on from OZ020514.1 coordinate 17,508,600, forward strand.
TATGAGGCGGCGCAATGGAAAGCAGTTCGGTGTGCTGCGGCAGCCTATGGATTTGCTTGCGAGATTGGAGGAAAATGGAAAGCAAAAAGCTCAGAATCCGCCTATTGAGGTCATGTTGTAGTATTACCGCAAATATATAGGACCAGACAAATTCAAGTACGATCATACTGACAGCAAATGGATTGACATTGATTGTATTATCTGTACCATGACCTTGGCGTATAACCCTGGAAATGAGGTCTACTCTCTAGATCAAAATTATGCAGAGCATTTGTGCCAGTTCCTGACCGACAAAAATGCAAGATGATTTTTCCACAGGTATATTTGGGCTGGAGAAGCCTCTTTGCAGAAGCTAATATCTTAATAGACTTGGTAATTTTTAGGCAATCTTGGGAGTCTTGAGATGAAATGGAAGATTTTCTGATCTAACTCCATTGATGTTTGGAATCTGGTTGGATGCAGGAGATTGTGCTATGAACAACCTTTCTGAAGTTTGGGATGCACCATGTCATAGAGCTTGATTTTTTTTCTCACATGTTGTGGAGGGCATTAGAACGGCGTATTTCTGATGTAATTTTTTTTTATATCACGCATATAATTGTAGTCATACTTCACAGATGAACTTCATGTCTGTGTTTTTAAACACATTTTGTCCCTAAAATATCTTCAATACTTTTTCAATCCTAAGATCTTGCTTTTCATGCATGTATTTGTGTTGTATTTGTATTCATGCATTGTTATAACTTGAATCTTTTTTTCTATAAGGTATTTATTAGCCACTTGTATTCTCATTATTTTTTTAGTTAGTTTTTTTCCTTACAAAGAAAATAGCCTCTAATATATTCCTTTGGCCTACATATTATAAGTAATGATAGATATGATAATATGGGTAATTTTTTTGCTTTATGTAAGAATAGGGGTCATTTAAATGCTTTCCAGGAGGTAAATAGCCCCCCTAAAAATACCCCACCGTCGCACATGGGTCCCTCAAATATACAAGAAGTGTCCCCCCCGAGACTTCATTGATGCTCTTCCACATGATACATTGAACTTCCATATCTTCAAATTGCATGTCACAAACAACAATCGTCATCACTCTACAGTAATGGAAATTGTACACATGGCACGCCATAGTGGTCCAATGCTTGACACGCTTGACGTGGTCAAACATGAGCTAAGCATCTTGCAATTATCCACCGCTTGCATCCTCATAACAAAATCGGTGCTAGAAGTAGGTCCTATCTCACTTATCTTGAAGACAAAAACTTTATCCTTCTCCCTCATTTGGCCAAGAAACATATTGCGTTGGATAAAGGGCCAAGTTGTACAACCCCTCATTTGGCGAATGCCATCCATTGCTCTTGTGCGTCCAACTTGCTTGAACGACAATATAACGTTCTTGACATTTGAAGAGGCAAGGTTAATGTACTTCTCTATGACATCCTTCATGCCCTCCATAGTAATGGTTTTCTCTGATTGTTGGAGACAAAGAAGATGATTTGCAAGAAACTCCTTAGTTGATGTCATCGCAATAGCAAAATTTGTGGCCGCCGGGTTGGACTCGACATGCTCTCCTAAGAGAGTATTTTTCTTTGCCTTGATTCCTGACAAGTTCCAAAGGTAATATGATGGTCATGCACATCCATGTGCACACATGCTCGAGTCATGGCGGGAGGTCCATGGACATAGTAAATAATAGAATCACAAGTGGCAATAAGAGTTGGTGGAATCTTACATACCTTGCATACAACTATGGATCCTTTAGAAGGTTCTTCTCCAAGGAGGAATGGCATAGGGGTGGTCCCATTCCACTCTTTTTTGTTGTAGGGGTTCTCACAATTGGATTTCTTTCGATATTCACAAGTCGGCATCAATTTTTGTTCTCCAATTTTAGGGCACAGTCAATTGTTGATGCTTACTCTTCCACATTGTTATTTTGATACGCAATCTCTAGATCTCATTTCAAGACTCCTTACGTGTGCAATGAACTCTTCAAATTCCTCTTGAAGATATTGTTGTCCTTGTTGTTGTTGCGCAAAATTCACACCAATATTAACCTCCACAATTGCTTGCTTGTTCGATTGATTCAGGTTGGGATATACATTCACACCTTCCATTACTCCATCCACACCTCAAAGGTCTCTTTTTCTACTTTAAGGCGTATCGGCCGTTGGTGATTGAGATGCCCAAATCGAGGTACCATATTTGACTGTCAAAAGCGATGACACTGGCATGAACTTGCCATTCGTGTCGTATCCTAGTACCTTCATCGTCAATGGTAATATCTGATTTTGGTGTGTATTGTTGACCGATCTACTCTCTTCTCCAACATCAATTCCGCGTACACCATCTTTGCAATTTTCTTGGTAAAAGCATATTTTGACCACCTTGGCTCGTCAAATATCGCACGTAAAACCTTGAGAAACCTCCAATCCACCGTTGGATCGATGACACGATATGCGACACCTCTTGCGTAACAATGTGTCGTGCACAAACACATCGTGCAAAGATAACATCGTGCCAACAGGTGAGAGCGCACAATTAGAGGCAAACTCGGAGCAATGGTGACTATACTATCACCGTTGCCTCCGTAAACAACGAAAACAATAGTTCACAAAAGAAACTAACAACCTCCAACAACCTAGGCTAGGGAAAAAGAAATAAATACCCAGACCATAACATTTAGTAATTGGTCTACAAGGACCCCTTTACTCGCCCCCTTCGCCTGTGCTGAAGTCCCTTTCACACCGGCGAACCACACAATTAACGTAAAGTGTATGAACGACCGAGCATGAAAACCTCTCAAGTCCAGAAAAATCAAGGTGACCTATAGAAAAGACACTAATAGACCATGTAGACAAAGGATAGGCCGGGTGCAATGAGAGCCCCATCGTTAATCGCCTCTAACACTTTTAATGGCTAGACCTTGTCTACGTAGACTCTTAATGTGCTAAACAATTTGGACACGACCATTGACCTACTGGTACCTCTAGAAGAGGTGGGGTTAGACATTCTAGATGCCACCCCGTAGAACACAAGTCACAAATGACCATTGTGGCTGCCCGTTTGGCACTACCACACAATTGACATCGCAATCCAGAGGAGATGTGAGAAATACCAGGGTTTACTGTTCCATCAATGTGTGGTAAATGGCAAGGAGCGCAATTGCGTGTGTGATCCTTCCATATCTTACCATCACGGCCCTCCAACAGTAACACTCCTGAGTGCTTCACCTCACGAACTCGCAAGATCACCCGTCCCGCTGTCACATCCAAGGTGGTGGGCGCTGCTTGCTGCAAATACACATAGTCTCCAGGAGTAAACCGTCGCACTTGCGGTCGGTAGCCTCCTCCCCGTATTGTAGCATAACGCAACGTATCCCGATGTTGAGCAATGGAAAGATTCTCCAATGCCATAGGCATCACCCATTTGAACAAATCCGCACGTTGCTCACACACTTGAGCCCACGTATCTGGATTGTCCATGTTAGCCAACACGGTGTCAGCATCCGCCTGAATGGCCTTCGGTAATACCGGTTGCCTTCCAAACAACAAGAAGTAAGGAGAAAAGGACGCCAAAGATGCTTGCTTGCTAAACCGGTAGCCCATAGCTATCCACGGTAATTGCAAGTCCCAATCTTGATGATGTCCCTTCTTCAAACTATACTTCCGAAGCCCCCTCTTGACGGTTTGCACCATACGCTCCGCCAATCCATCCGCTTCGGGGTGATCCCTCGAAGTAGTGCGGTGATCTATCATCGCTTGCTCACACAACGTTTGAAACTCACCCAAGAATTCCCTTCTTTGGTCTGTGAGAACTTCTGCTGGAGCTCCAAAGCGACTCAAAACACGATCAAGAAAAGAGTAAGCGGCCCCCTCACTAAACTTGTCAGGCAACGCCACCAATTCTATCCATTTGGAGAAGTGCTCGATCATCACCAACACATACTTATTGTGTCGAGGTGTCATTGGCAATGGACCAGCAAAATCTAAGCTCCACCTATATCCCAAGCCCATAATTGGCAATGGTTGCAAGTGTGGCATCGGAGCGTTAAAAGACGCTCGCACACGATCACAAACCATACACCGGGCTACCAAGGCTTGAACTTGAGTTTGCATTCCTCGCCACCAATAGTGAAGCTGGAGCAAGCTATAAGTCCTCCGCACTCCAAAGTGCCCAAGGTCTTCATGCGTGTCCTTGATGAGCTTCACTCTCTCCAATGGAGTTGGCACAACCTTTCGCGTGCCATCCGGCCACACCCTCAAAAGGTGAGTCCTCTCCCACACGAACCGTTTGGCTCGTTGTGAGACCCGATCTCTCTCCTTAGCCGACCACGTAGGCACCATTTCTCCATTCTTCAAAAAATGCATCACGTTCGTGTCTTCAAAGATGTCTTTGGCGCCCCCAGATTCTTCACCGACATCCTCATCTACCGTGGCCACAGTAGAAGCTACGGTGTCATCTCCACGCATCGCCAATACACTTAGAAAGGCCGAACAATGCCAACCTGGCAACGGATCGGCTTCATCCTCCCCGTGCCACCTAGCGCCCGTAGCATCCGCTTGGTTTGGAATTGGATTGCGGCTAAGGCCGTCGGCATCCATATTCACCAATCCCGCTCTGTGCACCACCTTGAAGTCGTATTCCATCAACATCAAGGCCCACCGCGCTAGCTTGCCTGTTAGTTTGTCAGACTCCATCAACCACTTTAAAGGTTGATGATCCGTGACTAACAAGAACTCGTTACCATAAAGGTAACATCGAAAATGAGCAATTGCCCATATGGCAGCCAAACACTCTCCTTCATACGAGCTATACTGGGCCTCCGCATTATTGTTGGACCGGCTCGCGTATGCAATGACAAACTCCTTTCCGTCGTCATCCATCTGCGTTAACACCGCACCAATTCCCAATGCGCTCCAATCTGTGTGTAGCTGGTATGTCCTTCCGGCTATTGGCCTTCGAAGTATAGGTGCCGATGCCAAGCGGTCCTTCAACTCTTGAAAGGCCACCTCTTGCTCATCTCCCCATATCCAAGGTTGATCATTCCTTGTCAACATGGTTAATGGCTTGGCAATAGCACTGAAAGTCTTCACAAACTTTCTATAGTAATTACACAACCCCAAGAATGCACGTAGCCTACTAATATCCCTTGGTCTAGGAATAGACATCACTACTTCAATTTTACTAGCTACCACACTCAATCCACTTGGATATATCATGTGGCCTAAGTACTCGATGCGGTCAAAGTAGAATTTGCACTTACCAGGGTGCAACTTCAAACCGTGGAGCCTCAATCTAGCAAACACTTCCATCAAGTGTAGCCTATGTTGCCTTCGATTCGTGCTAAAGACAACGATGTCGTCAATGTAGCATCTCACGAAATCCAAGCCCGAGAATACTCGGTCCGTAACCCTCTGGAATTCGGCAGGCGCATTCTTCAATCCAAATGGTAAGAATTTCCATTGGAACAACCGGTCCTTCCCATCTTTGTCAATGCCCCAGAACGCGGTCTTCTCCTTGTCTTCCTCTCTCAGTCCAATCTGGTGGTATCCAGAGCGCAAGTCCAACGTACTAAATACCTTGGCGTGACCAATAGCCTCAAAGTTCTCCTCCGGCGTTGGCATCGCATAACGATCCGACTTGGTGAATTTGTTAATCCTCCTATAGTCCCCGCACATCCTCTTCTCGGTCCAATTACCGTAGATATCTTTCTTGGATGGCATAACCGTCGCCGATGCATACTCGCAATCCGGTGGAGCCAACTCCACTAGCCCCGCAGCCACCAACTCCTCCGTACGAGCGCGAATCATCCTCCGTTCAACGTCACTATACTTGTACGGCTTCCGGTATATTGGTGCTTTGTCCGTCAAATTGATATGTACTTCTTGCCCCTTCAATACTCCAAGATCTTCAAGACTAAAGGCAAAACAATCTAAGTACTCCCTGAGGAACTCATGTTCCTCTCTCTCAACTGCTCCATCCGCCAGGCCTACCATCGGTTTCCAAGTATCCTTGGTCACCGCCTCCTTCGGTTCCTTTGGAGCAGGATTCTCCTTCCTTGGTTGCTATTGGATGCCATGCGAAGGAGATTCCTCTCCTTCCACCTCCACCAAGCTTCCAAGTCCTTCCAATTGGCATAGTTTGCCAATTATCTCCCTTTGGTGAGCTGTGTGTTCTCCCACGAACACAGCCTCCTCCAAATCCTTCGATTGGTGGGCCAATTCCCTACTTCGGTTCCAATTCTTCACTCCATGAAGAGGATCCTCAGTCTTGGGTGTCGCGAAAAGGTTCGCGGAGCTCCACATATTCCATGGGTGAGGTGCCAAGGCCTTCTCGCCCCCAACCACTTTGCCTGTCACCTTGACAGAGACAAATGGTTCTCCGGCCGCCCGCAACTCATAAGACCCCATGTAACCAGCAAAACTAGAAGCCAACCGCTTCTGTTCTGCCACTAGCAACGAAACGATCCACGTCAAGCAATTTAAGTCCATCGCTTGTCCAAGTAAAAATCGCCGTTGTTGCTCCGAGATCCCGGGCGCATCGGTAGTGCCCGTGGAAAATCCCATGGCTCTCTCCCGTTCATCCGCATTAGGCTCCACCATCTCTTGAGACAAGGAATCCCACACAAGACCCGGGCCGTTATCCTTAAAGGCATACGACCGAGCAAAACTAACCAACGTGGGCAATGCCCTACGTGGTTCTCCTTTGCGGTTGACAACCGCCAAAGGTGCTTGGTCGTCATGATAAACGCGCCGCGGTGCCCTGTGAGGATCCAAAATATCACTCACGTAGACATCCGGCCGTTTAATTCGACCCACAGCGGACTGTAACAACTCTTGAGGTGCTAAATTCGTCCACCACAATCGCGGGCGATGTGCTCGCGATCCCACCGCAGCTGCATCCAACAATACGGGCATACCCAGAGTCTGGTGTATGCGGTGCATGCCCTCTAATGTCCTCGACCTCGAGCTACTCATCACTGGTACATTCTCCACAATGTAACCTGGTGGTCGCTTCTGAGAGGTTTGAAGCAAAGACAATACCCGAATCATATCATGAAACCGCGAAGAACGAGTGTCTTTCAACCCGTTTTGATGTCCAGCCATTGACAATCCTTGACATGGCCATCCCGCGATGACAAGGTCCACATGGCCAACACGTTGAATATCCTCTGCTGAAAGCAAAGCAATATCACCAACAAGAGTAGAAAATGAAGTCTTGATGGCACTAGTGGCCAACAGGTTTGGAAATTGGGTCCTCAATCGCCGTGAATGCCGCTTAGCCACGTGCCTTGCTGCCTCATCAACATCTACGTAGATGTAGCGTTTGACCTTCATCCCTGCTTGCAGCACTGCCGCCAAGCCACTTCCAATCCCTCCGAACAACTCCAACAACACAATACCATCCTCTGGTACCTTCCACTGAATGGTGGAAGTGTCTAGACGTGGGCCCAAGTCTTGGTCCACTCGAGAATCATCTTCCGGTTGTGGGAGTATCGAATGCTGCCAAGCATCTTCAATGACCTGTGCCGCATCCTTCTGAAGTTGAGTCGTGGTCCTCCACGCTGCTTCTATGCCAGGTTGATACGTCTCTGTATCTCCACCACTTGTGTCACCCACTTGGGCATCCATCTCGTGAAGTGTAGGAGTATCCATCGAGAAAGTATCACAACCCTTGTGAAACCATGATGGTCCCACATCCATACCTCCTGAGAAGGCAAACACGTCTGCAAGATTGCTAGTCAGAACTCGAATATAACAAGCTGGCAGCTGAGCCTTCCGCCCATCTCCTACTTGCCATCCTTGTCTATAACTTGCGGTTTCCTCCCAGAAATCCAAGGTGAACCCCATGGGGTATAGCACCGCCGAGCCCACCAAGACATCGTATGACTTGGCCTCCGTTACTATAGCTTTCACCTTCATAAAGCTTGCATCCTCGACGTCATCTTCGTTGAATCATAAAATCAACTCTTCCTTTGTGATGCCTATAGCATGCTCCGTACCCCCCATGGAAGTGCTAATTGTCCATGGACACTTCTCCAAAGTGTCCCCAGTCAAACCCAACCCCTCACGGGCAGATGCTCCCAGCATCAATGGTTGAGCTACTGAATCCAAAAGCACTCGTCGAGGCACAAATACCCTCCCCTTGGGCCCAACAAGTTGGAAAATCCCCTGGGAGTTGTCAACCACCACCACACCAGGTGTAATGGATGACCTCTCGATTGTAGGTCTGGCGGCCATGGTCTTGACACGCATGGCTGCTGAAAGCAGGCCCTCCATGTTGTCCTCTTGACTCTTATCCACCTCTCCTTCAATCACTTCCGTCTTCAACGCATTGACGCCCGTGGAGTCACCGGACTCACACATTTGAGCCGCCATCTTGAAGACCGCCGCTGCATTGAAGCCCTCTTGTGACATCAATTTAGCAGAAAATAGTGAAGCCTCACAAACCACGTTTGCCGCTTCTCTCACCACCGTACTAGATGGCTCTACAATCCCAACGCTAGGGCGAGTAGTTGGCACCCCCCGACGCGTTGGAGGCACCATGGAAGATGTTGGCACCATCTCCTCCAACGTGAAAGACTCGGGCAATCGAGCTTGCCGGTTGTCCTTTCCATGTTGAGGATCCAAGGTTGGACTTGCTCCACGTGGAACCTCCTTGGTCACCGGTGTTTGACTCCGCGTAAGGGCATAAGCCTCCCGTGAGCCCTCCGTAATAGCAAGTGCCATGCCACTTAGCATATAGTCCCCGAATTCGTCATCATCGGGCCTAAACCCGCCCCCAGCATGAAAACTAGGAGTGACTTGGGGCTTCTCACTTACTGAAGCAGCATTCGCGCTCATGGCCGCCATCTTGGCCTCCAACTCCGCGAATTTGGCCTTCCAACCTTTCTTGTCTCCTCCCGAAGACTTGGACTCTTTATCCTTGTTGCCTGCCTTGGCTCCCTTGCCTCCAGAAGGCTTCAATTCGGGGTGAAGCTTCCAACACTTAGCCTCGGAATGCCCCTTGGCACCACAACCAGAGCAATAGCCACCAATTTGAGGGTTAGAGGACTTGTTTTCCTTGCAATCCTTCCTCAAATGCCCCGGTTTGCCACAACTAAAGCATAATGCTTCAGTGTCGGTGGCATAGGAGGGAACCGAAGCCTTGGCCACCTTGACCTTTTCAGGAATCTTCTCTTCACGTTTGAGAAATCCCATGGCGGCTTTCTCCTCCAGTAAATTGATCTCAATTCTCTCAGAAGTCTCGAATACAAATCTCAAAGTCGGTGGCTCACCCAATCGCAATGCCTCATTACGAACTAAGGTCTTCAACTCCTTCTCTAGGATGCTGTACCAGTGCTGCACCGCTTGCTGCTCCGTGACTCCGTGAGTAGCAGAAATCAGTCTCCGCAATCTCGCATGAGCTTCCCGCAAGGACTCATCTCCTCCTCGCGCAAAAGACCTCAATGCCTTCATCTTATCCGCCCGTTGACCTTGATAGTCTCGACGGATTTGTGTGAAGAACATGGCCGTAGGGTTAAACGGAGGTGGAATAGCCACTGTTTCCATCGGTTGGCTCAAGTCCTCGGCACTACTCGTGCCCTCCTCCTGCTTCCCCTTTCCCACACGTGATGGCACACTCAGCGCTCCGCCGAATACATCCGCGTAATTCGGTGCATAGAAATCCCTCCATGCCAATATCTCCGTGAGGTGAGCCGCCTTGAATTCTCCATAATCCGCTAACGGAGCTCCCTCTAGACATCCAAATAACGCCCTCCACACCATGTAAGGGTTGAAGTTGGGGTTGCGAGACTTCTGGAGTTCACACCACATAGTGAACTCCCTCTTGAAGTCATCCGCTTCGATAGTGCCCGTGGCACCCGAAAACCGTCGCACCCCCCGTTCTCCTCCTCCTCCTCCATATGGTGAAGCCATCTCCTCCCAATCAAAAATTGATTGCAAAGGCTTGCTTGGTAGGGAACTTGCACTACGTGCCAAAGATTCTACCACAAACTCACGTTCTTCTACTATCGGTTGAACCGTATCCTCCTCTTCCTTCGATTGAGTAGTAACTTCCTCCACCACTCGTTCACGAACGCCTACCGCAAATGGGGTGTTTCTCCGAGTGAAACCGGGCCCCTTCCACGTCTCCAGATTGAGAATTGGTTAGCTCAATCAAAGAAGCGCCATGCTTCATGAGTGTCCTTCTTCTCCGGAGCGTAGATGGTGGGTGGTACTTCCCAATCGAGTAGCTCCAAGGTGAGTGTGTCCCACACACTACTGGCCCGCTCTCGCCACGTACCCACTTCCCACTGCCACGTAGTATGAAATACGAAGCCTTCACTCTCAAACTCGGTAAAGATGAGGGAGAACGTGGGCAATTGGTTCCCTCGGCGGAAATCCACCACCTCCACTGTGTATCTTGACCCAACGTTCTTTAGGACAACGGCCTTCTCTCCAACCACAAGATCCACGGCTTCAACTTGGCCTCGTGCACGACAAAGAGGAGCTCGAACACCCTCCTTGGCCCGAAGCGCTCGTACTTTGCGCACCCCACCAAGTGAAGTCCAATACTTCACGGACTCTTCGCTTAGCACCTTCGTGCCTGGCTTTCGCAAGTCTTGAGTCCCGGTTCGAGACTTGGCTATGGGAGATAACTCAAAATCCCTACCACTAGAGCTTGCCTGGGAAGGTGAAGATTTAACTTGCAAATCTTGGAGGCAAGTAATCAATTGACTAAGGGTCTCGGTGCTAATCTCTACCGTGGATGCACTAGACTCTTTTTATTCCTTCTTCTTTCCTCCACTATCCATGTCCCATATGCTCAATGCAACCCACTCTTTTTACGTGGTTGTATTAAGTGGGCTCACAATGGATGTTAGGGGAATGCTAGATTAGGGGAATGCTAGAATTTCACTTCTTGTTCACTATCATATGCCACACTTAGCTCACGTGATGCAACACATCAACAGTGTGCACAACAATTTGATGAGAACAACCCAAAGTCTAGCCATACATGATCCCCACAATCCAAATTCCTAGCCGAAGTACAAGAGGAAAGCGACAATGTCACTCACCATCCCATACCTCTACTAGTCACTCCCCAAAGGTGGCAAAGCGCAAGAAGAAGGTGACTATGGCACCCAATATCCCACAACTCTTCCAATCACTCTCACAAGCAAATTGGCAAGGATAAGAAGTGGGCAACAATGGTACCCACTATCCCACACCTTCACCTCTTACAAGAATGACGAAGAGCAAGAAGAAGGTGACTATGGCACCCGCTCTCCCACACTTTCACCACATACTAACAAGATGCATCATACAAACTTGTCACTCCCCCAAGCAACTGACTATCCCCTCCCAACGCGGGTCCGGATACGTTACCTTGTTAAAGTTGTCTTGGGCCTTCAAATAGCTACCACTAGCTACTCCTAAAGAAAACTCAAAATCCAATCTATGCCTTATAATGCCTCGTGCAAGAGGCTGGCCTTTCTCTAGAACTAAATAAATTCTAGGATAACACCCTAAAATTCTAAGTGATCAAAATCACTAGAAACGGGCAGCTCTTGCACTAACATGTGCACAAAGGCTAACATGTGTTCAAGCATGTATCATTTCCACATGGAGACAATTGAACCTTGACACAATTGCAATATGCAATTCCAACAAAATTTTGGCAACGCTTCCGCATCACCAAAAGCACCACAAAAATCCACACTACTACAAGTGAATTCAATAAAGATTTAGGAAGCCACAAGTGACAACCACTCACCCGGTTGCAATGAGCACTTTCACGCCTTTGTGCCTGCTCCCCGCAACTTATTGGGATCTCAAAGAAGTTGAACGAGAACACTCCTCCACCGACCTCCAACCAATATCGAGTGCGTCCTCAACACATCTCACGCCGACCTCGCGCAGCCCTGGCAAGAACCATGCTTCCACACCCCGTGTACCAAGTCCAGTTGGTGTGCTCCATCTGTATCACGTCGGTGCACTCTCAGTTAAATACCACCGAGTTCCACCTAACTGCTTTCATTGGCTCTTTGGCATCACACCTTAGACATCATCTTTCAAACCCTCGTGTCTGTGTAAGGCTTGAGATTATAGCTGATCCATACTTCCGCCGTGAGCACTGTCCCGGACCATATGCTCTTCCAAGGCAGCCAGAGCGATGAAAATCGCTACGTCTTCAGACCATAAGCCACCAGTTTCTTCTCCTGCACCTCCACGCTTCACTAGACTTCCAAGTTTGGCGCTGGTAATCTTTGTATCATTCCGGCGCTTTACGTTGCTCTGCAGGTACCGAACTTCAATGGGGAAAGGAACGAGACGTGGCATGAACGCGCACAGTAGCAGCACACCACTACTTCCTGCAAGAAACTAAAACTCTGCCGCTAGCGCCGCTGCAGTTCCTGCAACCGCTCTTGACGCGCGGACCTTCACCTCGTCCTCCAGGAAGTTGTTGCGTCCGTCCTCCACCCAACGCCCAAGCTTCGTCACCTATAGTAACTCCACCAGCAGCGAGCCACCAGATCGTCGTTCGACTCCGGCTCAGTTTGGCAACTCTTCACAATGTGTCCCCACTCTACCAAAGAAGAGGACTCCTGTACACCAAGTATTCTCTGCAGCTGAAGACTGTTCGAGCTGAGTACTGTATGGGCCAAGTCGTCCTTCCACACCTGGGAGCGGTGCGTGCACTCCTCTAAAGTCTGGTACACCTTCCCCTGCTTCTTTGCCCACGCCGAGAACTGGTCTAAGGGCACCGCTTGGTCTCTACCAATCCTCGTGGGTGTGCCGACAGTGCTTCCTGGTGTGTACACAGACGTACACGGACAAAGCTACTCCGGTTTAGCCTTGCACTTGTGACGTCATAGTTTCGGCGGCTCTTGCTGGACCTGCCCTCACTACCCCTCCACGTCTCGTGTTGGCACGAAGCCGGAAGTCCTTGATGCGTTGCACTGCCGTATTAGGGTCGTACTCCGTTTTCTTCCCTCTCAGTTTCTGAATCTCCAAGTACCTCTTCGCCCTTGTCCTGTCACGCTTCAAGAGCAATGCGGCCTCGCCAGTCTTGGGCTTGGCACTCTTGACGGGCGCCTGCTGCTGCTCCTTCTCCACGTCGAGAACCTCAGACTCGAAGAGCTCCGCCACAGCGCAGACGTGCGCCCTGCTGCCACCGCCGACCTCCGTCCAACTCCAGAATCTGCTCCTGGATCGCTGTCTGCTTCTTCTCGTCACCGCACGCCTCTCACGCCAGGACCACCTTCTTGTGCAGCATGACGTCCTCCGGCGCGAGCTCCTCCGCGCGCGCTTGTTCTCCGGCGTGCACCACACGACTCCTCGAACTGTTGCACGATAGAACCCCGGGTTCAAGTCGTCCAGCTCCGGCAGCGTTCACTTGGTTGACCCTGCCTAGCACTCGTAGAGTTCTAGCACGCGCCGCCAATTCTCTCGCCCGACGCTGCCCAACACCACCGCGAGATCCTCGTTTTCCAGTTGCTCGGGCCAGCTCTCCAACACGTCCGCCACAGGACGGGCGAGATCCAGCTCACAAATGGCGATGGCGAGACGCTGAACTCGCTCCTTCTAAGGATTTCTTGCGCACTCCATGCACACTCTCCATGCTTCCCCTGATCACAGAAAACTCTAGTGCGAATGTAGGAGTTTTGAACAACGCCCACAAAACCCTAGTAGATGTATAATAATGTTGCGGCCACACCCATTTCCACACCATGATCTTTCTCAAGTAACAAATAAGTGATAAACACTCACAAATCACAATAAGTCGAGTCCATGCCACTCTTCAAGAGTGAAAACATGATATGGATAAGGCTAACGATGTGCAACACGCACACACCCTCACCTCATCACGTGGGAGACTCAACTTGAGAAAGATGAGTCTCCCTCAACTACACGTGGAGGTCACCCGGGTTCCAAGTCCCGAGATGAGGTGTCGAAAGACACCACGGTTGCCCTAGCCGCCACGCGGCACTAAACCTAACCCTAATCTCCCATTAGCACTAAGTCTTGGGCTCTCCGGTAACTCCACAACTCTCTAGATGGTTTCTATCCGAATACCATCTATACAAACACCTCCATGCGCCGATCCTGACAAATGCTTTGCGTGTCACTTCATGGGTGACCATTGATTGAGATGCAAAAAATTAGCATACTTCATTGCATTTGTGCATGTCCAAGGTTAGGCTACATTTTTCCATCCAGCATACACTTAAAGAGCATGATTCTTATAAATGTCCTTCTCTAAATCAACAGCCTTCTTTGCCTTCTTTCTAGCACTACCTTCCGCAATTGGCATGCTGGAATCCTATTGCCATTGGCCCACTTTCCCAACCACTGCAAATCATTGTTGTAAATTACCCTAAGCCTCAAACAATTCTATCAAGCTATATGAATTCCAAAATGTCTGCTATTCTAAGAAAATTTTAACACTTTTTGCACTTTACAATAGTGTTGCTTATCAATAGTGTGATGCTACTTTCCAAGAAAACACTTCAAAATATTGTTGCTTGGATAATATAAATTGGAAGAAGAGAATGAAATTGTTCGAATCTTCAACTTCTTGTACCTGTTATGTTGCCTTTGAGGACCTAAATTCACCCTTTGGCAGTTTAGAACATTAGATGGAATTTTGTGCGAAACACCCAACACTTGCCGTCAATGTAAAGATATGTGCAATAAAGCGTCTAGATTATAGTAAAAGTGAAGAGCAGATGAGAGTCTCCGCATTTTATACTTTGCGGGGACCGTCCAACGTCAACGCCCTTATGCCACCTCGTGCATAGTCCTGTCCACCATGGTCCACTATCGTCTGATATCCGCATGCATGTCATTAACCATTTGAGCCCTTTCGTTACCGTTATTGCCCTTTTGCTACCGTCCGTACAATCTAATTCACCATCATCCGCTCTGTGCTTGTCCACCATCGTCCGCCTCTGTCTGCCATCGTCCGATCATGTCTACCATCATCCGCCTCAAAGCCATCGTGTGCCTTCCGTAGCTGTCGACCCCATTGGCTATCTTGCAAACCGCCATCATCTGCTTTGTCCGTTGTTTGCCTCCAATCTCGTCCGCTTGTCCGCCACCTTCTACTCTCGTCCGCTCGTTTCTGCTTTTGACCGCTCCTCCCCGCCAAAGTTCGCTTGTTTGCCAGCTTCTGCTCTCGTCTGCCAGCTCCTGCTCATATCTGGTCCTATCCGCCCTTCCACTTCTGTGCCTAACCGTTGTTGTCCGCTCTAAACTGCCTAATACATACAAGTTTACAGTACTCTAAGCTAAAATTAATCACTTGAAGTAAACAATTTATCCGTGATCATAACAACCTCTATGTGCACCAACGATGTCTTTGCCATATATGACGGCTACGTTGTCAAGGAGGTGATTAAGTTACTCTCCATAGGAATAAAAATCCTTCATTGACCGTATTCTATTGTGACAAAAGGGTCCGACACGACATGACATGAGGTGATGACACAACATTGTCCCGATGTCAATATTGACAACATTGCCAATTAGCGGCAGGGTGGGACTGCAGATGGAGGCCTGATGGGGTTATTGCAAGTCGTCGGGTCAGTATTCCTCCGGTTAGCACTTAATTGTCATTAAGTACAATAAAAGTAAACCGCCTCGGTGTCGTTCCCATAGAGACCTATTGTTCCTTCTCTAAATGATATACAAAACTAAACTACCAAACACTACTCTATAAGTTAGCTTTCCTATTCATTCTTTTGCTCAAGATCCGGATCCTTCCGGATTCCAGAGTACTTACAATAGCTTCTGGAACTAATTTCTGAATAGCTGAAAGGGGGTTTGATTTATCTCTGTTCGTCCTTAGAGAGTCTTCCGGACGATTTAAACGAGTGACTGGAAGGCCACTGATTATGTTTTGTGTAAGTGGCCGGATTTCCTACTATCTTGTGACTTAAAGTGGTTAGACACCCACTCTTCCTACTCTCCTAACCGGTGGACGATTGTTGTTGCCACACCTATACCCTCACAACATCCGGATGGCCATCCGGATGCGGTCACGCAGAGGTAAATCCGGACTACAACGACATTCTGGTAGGTACTATAGTGGTTCTATTGAGTGAGCTTTACAGTTTGTAAGTGAATTTCCTTCTAGACATACATATCAGGCTTTTTTCCTATCGTAGGAGGAGATTCTAGCCTCAACGAGAATTCGGGTTCACACGGATCTTCTGTCCCCTAGAGACTACCAGGCACACCTCTGCAATACGTCTCTTCCTCTCCTGGCTACTTCCGGACCCTGAAGAATGTTTGGGCTCTCCCTAACCTCTTCTCCAATTCTTCCGCGCGATCTCCCAAGGCAAGTCCAAACCAGTTACTCCAAATACAAACACTTTAACACTCAACACACGAGAACTAAATTACCATACTTCAACCACAATGGATCTGTTCCTCACAAAAAAACACTCAATCACCACAAGTTTAAGATAACAAAATATTGGTAGATGGAAAATGTTCTCAGCGAGAGAAACAAGATGAGGAGTTTCCTTAAACTCATCTATTAAGTACTAACTAAATTCTCTAAAGTAGAATCTATCTTATCCGCGAGAAATCCAAAAAATCCTATCCTTATAGCAAAGAAAGAAAAAAAATCTTATCTCTAAAAATGCGGAAATCCGATCTTAGATTCGAAAATTATAGATCTCAGATCTGGATTTTCGGCTCCTAATGATAAGGTAGTTAATGGAATTATTCAGCCTAGGATTTTGCAGCCAGGTGCAATCCTGAGCCCCATCGTTTAATCGCTACAAAACCTAAGCAAGTAACAATTCCTAACTTCAAACCTATACCTAGGGTAGGGAGTCTTCTAAGTACCCTTATTCCGGCTACTCCTACGTCTAGGGAATTCTTCCACAACGCCCTGCGCCTTGTTTGTCTTCTCCGGAGTTGGTTCCAGTACCTGACTCTTGCTTTTGGAAGTTGGGGTCGTCGGCTCCCGATCGTCAATGGGGGGTACTACCTGCGTTGCCTTCTCTGTCGTGCCGGCCAAGGTTATCACCACATCCTTGACGTTGGAAGTCTCCTCCGAAAGACCCCTGGACAAAAGAGAAGTCGTTTTCCGGAGGGTGGAGGAGGGAGAAAAGGAAGGAAGCCAAAAAGCTCGGGTCTCGATCTGATGTGGTTATCGATATTCCTTTACACAACATCTCTCACAAGAAGTAGCGTTAAGGGCCTCTCCGTATTGTAGTGTTCTAGTGTACGTTAATTGTTGGTATTTTATAGGTTTAGAGATGTACGGCGGCGCACCACATTCATCCGTGGATGATTTCAATCCACTTAGGATTGTGTGTCTGTGGGTATAGCGCCGCACACGTCTTTGACTTGATGTCTTTGTCAAGTCAAGCTTTGCAAGTGAAAGTGGAGAATAGTGATTGAGAGTTGCTTGTAAGTTGCGGTTTAAGTCATTAATAAAGTCTCATGCTTTCCATTTTACTTCATACTCGTTAATTTGCGTGCGTGACGTTAGACTACTCTTATGATATGCAACACTTTTCTTGGGAGTGTACTACTTACTGTTGTTTTAGTGTATGTTTTTTTGTTTATTTGATATTGGTTAGGACTCTCAAATGGTTGTGGTTATCAATCTTTCTTTACGCGATACTTTGTATGAAACACATAATTATTGCAATACAAATGCCAAATAACAGAGGCAAAAAAATAGTGGCGTCTTTGGGACAGAGATACATGAAGCACCAATCAAATGCTTGTGGGGAGGACCTCCAGGCCTTCTGCCTTGTGAGCATCAAAGTGTTTGGGAGCACAATTTGAGGCCCTCCCGGAGGCGACCCCGTCTTACTTTCTTGAGATGTGGTGGAAGAAACTGCCTTTTAGTCCGCTCCTCTACTAGTGTTGAGAACCAAGGAAATTCTCTAAGTAACAACATTGCTTTGTTGGCTTTTGACATACTTTAGCAATGATATCACATGGCAATACGTGGTATTGGCATCGGACTTCTCAGATGCCAAGATATAGTTGGCTTAGAAAAATTGTGCTAACTTCAATTTTGACACAAATTTCTTTTTGCTAGGCACGGTTGTTCATCCTTCCATATCCTTCTAAATATTGGTGGTGAATTGATCATCACTCATTAGGTCTAGTATGTCCATCGAAGGAACATTTAACCCTAGAATGACGAAGTCTTAGACCATGGCATCAATCCAAATTTCCATTCTACTATATACTTTAATTTTTCATTAAATATAAGTAGACATTTATGTTTCAGTTTTTGGATATGAGACCACATGTTTTATTTATGTCAAAAAAATCACAGATTTTTTTGTGAAAATATGAAATTATTGTGATGCTTTGAGTAAAAGTGAAGAAAATTGATGTCAAATTCAAAGTATGCTAAAATAAAATCAGAAAACTTCAACATAGGTGAAAACTATAGTGTGTATACTTGTGGTGCAAAAGATACTTCAATATTCAGCTAAAATTAGAAAATAGGTCAATGCTCAATTCACATTCACATAATTCTTCACAGAAAGTAGAGAATGATCAACAATCGTTACATCAATTATATCCTCAAATGTCATCCAGTAAGCCATTTTTTTGGCCTCTAGCGTTCTAGGGTGAATAAATTATAGATTTTGTTACTTAACATTGCAACTTTCCATTGGCTATTTTAATACTTTTTTATTACTATTATCTTTATAAATGTTTCTTGTATTCATGATGCAAATGTTAAAAATTGTGCATAACAAACATAAGCAAGACTATTCCAAAAGAAGAACCCATGAAATATGGGCATCTCGATTGGTCGATTCACTTTCTACATTTAAAAAGCATCGGTGCCTATGACAAAGTAGAATGTGGAGCCAAAGTAGAGGATGCTATCGTAACGCCCGATCAATTTTTTGGCCCGTTCATTTCACGTAACCTCTCTAGGCGGAATGCTTTCGCGAGCGGGGCTCCCACGAGCCCTCACAGATAAAACACCTCACGACAAAACGACCTCAGAAGAAAAAAACCCGGGCATCTTTGAAATTTTTGTGTGCATTTATAATTATCAATGTGCCACTTACTCCACTGCTTTCCTTATATGATCTATCCATTTATTCATTTTTTGTCCTTTTCTTTCATTAATTATACCTTTAGATAATTTTCAGTCTTTTAGTTCACAGTCAAAATGACTTCGTTAGCCATTACCAAAATTTCCAATAGCAAAGGCAACTACAAACAAAGCTCCAGTTAAGAGAACTGTATGTCAATTTTGCGCAAAATGATGTTCCCAAGATGACAATCGCATATACCTAGTTCAATCTACAAGAGCAATCTACAATTTGTACTTTTTGTACCTACAAACAATTCTATATTTACAACCTCTATACATCTATATCTACAATATTTACATCTTCACTTCAGCTATTTCAGCTACTTCAGCGCTTCCCATCCACTTCCTGAAATTTCCACAATCGGAAACAATGATATTAATTAAAAAGAACCAAAAAAATTGATTGAAAATACCTTCAATTGATTGATAAGCGTCGCCATCGTAACAGCATCAACATCACCGGAAAAATTGAATACATTGCAGCCAGAAACTGATCCTATCAAAATACCCTTGTCCACCTGCAACAAAAATAAAAACATTAAAGAACCAACAACGAGAACCAATACGCATACCCACATCTTACTCAAACAATATACAACCACCATAAATCACTTACAAACTCAGATTTTGCTCCAATGCTACACTGTGCAAATCCAGCACCAGCCTTTGCCCTCTCCAGTTGAACAGTCTCTACTTTCTTGCAAGAAGCTTGCTGCTTGCTGTTTGCAATATTCTCCATAGCCGACTTGCAATCGACTTCTTGAAAGATATGAATTTAATTAGAAAATCAAAATAAAACAAAAAAAGCAAAAATGAAATTATGTCAATGCTTACCACTTTCATCTTTGCCTTTGCCTCCTCTTCAGCTAAGACTTCAGTAAACTTGAGGAGATGCCCAGAGTGAGCTATCGCCAATGTTCCGCTTATGATCCGCTGGTACACAGCCATGGCAGCTTTCTCCCTAGAACCATTATATTGGTTGTAACATTGAGGTTACGATGTTCAGTACTAGCCATGCCCTTTTCAGAGGGTATATTTGCAGCTGCCATACGGGAAATCCCCATCCTTCTTGGCGTCTTATTAGAAAATTTCCGACCCCTGAGATCTATCCCCGACGCCTCTACTAGGTTTCTTATCATATGTCCGAGAGAGTTTTTGTCCACAGCGCGAGGCTGAAATCATATGGCATCACCAACTTTCCACTTAAGCTAGGGCATCAAGAAAATTGAGTGTGGCATATCCTCCCATTTTGCATTGAGCTTTAGTAGAGGAGCGCGATGACACATGAGGTTCTTCGAAGACTGGATGACCTTCGGATCAATACAATAAAAAGGCTTCTATAGAGACTGAGATGCATAGTTTGAGACGTTGAATTTAAAAGTCTTTGAAAGGATTGATTTGTATCTGCAACAAGAAAAAACGCATAAATACCATAATATATCTAATACATAGAAAATCATTCAGTACACAACACAATACACAATATAATATACAAAAATTAGTTAAATGGAACCATTTAGATAAGTGAAGGAAATTTTAGAAATCATATACTCAATAAAAAGATAATAATAAAAACCTCAACGTTTCCACTCCCTCGTCAAAGAATAAGTCATATTGTGCCACATTTGTTGAACGAATCCCATTTTGGCCTCGAATGAAGAAATTTTTGCGAAGATACCAATGTACCGTGCTATCACAATCTTGCTTCGTAACTTGTAGGGTGAAGTCGTAAAGCATTGAAACAAAAGGACGAATACCTTGCTCCTCTGATAATTCGCCAATTGTTAATTTTTTATCGTGTCCCATTACTGTCCTCCACTTGTTAGATGCATTTGAAGCCCATTTCTCGCTGTGATTGCTTTGGCGCTGGCCACGTCCAGCAACGTGACGAACCTCAACATCATCAAGGTCTCGAAAACGCAAAGACTTGGAATTCCCAACAACAGAGGAGTCTCTTTGATCAGGATCTTCTCGAAAATCTCCACTCTTCGGGGCGAAATTGCCAGCACACTCGTCATCATCGTCTTTGTCATTATGAGCACCACAATCATTGACTTCATCGTCCTCCTCTTCTTGCTCCCATTCGTCATTGTCATCTTTATCCGTACAACATAACAAAGAATTAATTGCGAAACAAAACACCTTAGAATACATCATATGATAAGCATTAACCTGAAGCAAAACAGGTCAAAACATCAGAGTAAACATATAAACATGTAGTTATACATACCGGAGTCGTCACCAGCAGGTTCTTGCATATTCGTAATATTACCTTGAAGTGCAACTTCTGTTTCGCCCCTTACAACATCTGAAACAATCAACAAGAAATGTGAACATCAATCTAAATACTAATTCAAACAACCGAAATACCTTAATATACTTACTAAATTGAGATAGAGATTAAGAAGAGACATTACCAGCTTCCATAGCAACCACATTAGTCCTATGAACTTGCGAAACAACTACAAAAGTAAGAGACCAGAAGTCAACAATAACAAAATCCATTCCTACAATCAGTCACTAACGCGATTGAAACAATACATATTGTAACACAAAATACATACCGCATGTGCATGTGCGGCCGCATGAAACACATGCAGAAACACCAGCATAAACAAACATATCACATATAAAAACAAATCCACTAAAACAAAAACCGCACTAGTTGCAAAAATTATCACTGTACCTTTGTCAACAATATCACAATACCGAACATTACCATCAGATTCAAACTCAAAATCTGCAAAAAAAAGAGTACAAAGTAAGTAACCAAAATTCTTTGGAAAAGTACTGCCGCACGGCGACTAGCTAGCCAAGGCCGGCTAGATCCAAAAAAACATACAAACATTTAATAAACGGAAAAATAGTTTATCAAGTGAGACATTTCCACGGACAACTTGTTGTGATTGACGAAGGGACATGTTGTATGACAAGTTGCACCAATTGTTTACAGCATGATCATTGTCCTCTGACTCAAGCACAACTTGCATTTCGTCATTCACTTTGTGAAGTGCCTCCATGTCGAGGTTATGTTGTATATCATCCGCTTCGAATGTACACGGCGCTCCAACAGCCGGCACATACTTCGCATGGTATTCTTCTACAAAAAAACAAATTATTAGGATCATAAATATTGATCATATAGCAACCAGTTATGCTCTCAAATTCAAATTGTACCTATTTCGGACTCCAATTTAAGAGGATTGCTGCTTGACATTATTCCGATATTGAATAGATGTGACGGAGGACAGCCTTCGAGGATTACAAATTCCTCTTCCTCTTCCTCGCATTGGCCTCCATCCTGCAAATCATACAATCATTTAACATCATTGTCAATCAGACCCACAATCAAATGCACAATGTAACGCACAATCAAACCAACAATCAAACAAGGAAAGACGCATACCTTCACAACTCAAACTGATCTCAAATAAGGAAGATGCCAAAATGGATCTCAAACAAGGCACACAACAAAACAAAGCAAAATGCGCAAACTCACATGCAAACACAGAGTGTAAGTACATGTCTATTCCTTCCAGAAACTTCTGATCGAAGATGCATGGTCAACGGTCATAATTCTTTACAATCATAGGTCACCACAATCATGAGCACAATCCACGGTCACAAGTCATCACGTCAGACAAACGACCAATGTAAGTATACGAGTGCTTCATTTGAATGTTGAAGTTGGTTCAAAGAGAAGTCTAATTTGAGAAGTATCAGGGCCCATTGAGTTTATCAACGCGTGTTCAATCCTGCATCTCGTAGTTGGTTCATCATGGTCCCCTTTTAAAACTCTGGACAGTTGCTCCTCAGATTACCCTTGAGAGGCTGGCCGATTCTCGTATCAATGAAATGGATAATACAGGATCTCTCTTTTGGTCCTGTATCCCAAAGACAACAATACAACACCACAACATGTAACACATTTAATAAAAATAGAAAACAGTAATGGAGAAGAGACCAACAAGGACCAGCTAGTCGAGAGGCTACCACATACCTGAATGTATTGCAAAGTATCATCGTCAGTGACTTTGTTTTGAGAACGATTCACAACATGGAACACTGCGAAACAAGATTCCGCATTAGCACAAATGGACAAGGTTAAAAAATATCCACCATCAAAAAGTGCTCGCACCTCCAGTGACGGAAAAACTCACCATCCATGAACCAATCTCCATCGGAGAAGATGTCAACTTAAATATGGACAAATCGAGGTCCGTGAGCACTTGCACAACGTTCATCAGTATGCCATGTTCAACAATGAGCACTGTGAACCTTCACCACCGTCATACGTATCGTTCTCAATAGTCACCCTGCAAACCAAAGCAAATCACTTAGTTCAGCAACTCAATCAGAAAGATAGTGATCAGGAAGATGTGCCACAAGACTAATATACTTAAGGATTGTTACTGAGAATTGAAAGACCTAATCGTGCCATGGCCGCCTTTGCGCTGCGTTCCAATGCCAGAGTCTCGTTGGGCTGTACAGCCGGAGGTGCGTTGCGCGCTGCACAGCCAGAGATGCGCTGTGTAGAGTTGCAACTGCGCTAAGCTCTACACACTAAGCCTGCAAAAATTTTGGGAGATGACCGTTCCGGAGTGGAATATGTCATCCACCCGGCCGCTTCCAGAAGCTTCCAATTCTTGTGGATGAATTTCATAACCAAACCCTAACTACAAGAATGGATGATAGTAAATCAACCGCCGGCGTAGAAGCTAGGCTACCATTGAACGGTTTATATCTCATCGTCTTATCTTGTTTGATGGCTTTAAAGACTTCGCCATTTTCCAGTCTTGCTCACAAGGCTCAAGTAGACTCACAAGGCTCGTGGAGCGCTTTTGCAGGGACTCTGATGCCAAGGAAGAGGAACATCGACACACAAAATGCAAAGATCATGGCGTCGACCTCCATGGCTTTAAGGGTGGGCTCATTCGAGGGACTGCATGCGCGTTCTTTGGGCTTGCGGTCTGCGGAGCCCTCCGGGCCGCTGGATGTGGCGGTCGTGGACAGGCGGGAGGGCCGCGGGAGCTCTGTCGTCACGGCCCGGTTGAAGGATTTGCGTGACCGTATTGCCAAGATGAAGCACACGCAGAAGATCACAGACGCCTTGAAGCTCCTGGCCGCGGCTAAGGTGTGGCACGGGTAGGAAGTGGTGGTGTATGGGCGTCTGTTCTTGGAGAATCTCTTCAAGGTGTTGTACAATGTGAATGAGCAGCTGTCCACGGAGGACATCGACATTCCACTCACTAATGTCAGTTGTTTGAATATTGGGGTTTGCGTTTGTTGGGGGGTGATTGTGGAGAGTTTGTAACTATATCATGACTACATTTTTCTAAAATTTTGAAGTTTCATTTTCTTGCACTGATATTTCATGTTTGAACCAATCTGCTGCAGATCCTGATTTTAACCCATTCGTGGATTTACAAGCTCAGGCACGGGCTCATTGCATTGGCGAGGAGAATGTAGTGCTTGTCTACCAGCTTATTACTTGTCGAAGAGAAGATTATTGAAAGATCCCAACAGAAATTGGCGATGGAAAATGGGCGGCATGGCTTCAGAAGGGTCTCGACGTCTGGAGGAAGCTCTGAAGCTAATGGCGGAAGCAATCAAGTTGAAGTTGGCTGAGATGGAACCGAATTCCGGTACGTGGCTGAGTGTGACTTGGTTATCTGTTTCTAGGACCTTTGAGGTAGTTTCTGGTCAGTGGGTCATGTTGTGAACGTCCAAACGATTGTGCAAGGAGTGGAGATGTGATTTTGCATTGAGATGTGCATCCCTTCCCTTCTTTGCTGATGATGATTCAGTTCTTGGTGTTGCTTCTGCTTTGGCTGAAGGAACAACTACACCCAAAGAAGTTTTGATGAAACATAGTCACAGCTAAGGACGTGTTGGCGTTCGACGCACTGCTGCCGTAGAACCTCAACAACCACCTGCTGCGCGCGCTGTAGGAGTTCATCGCCAACGAACTGGCCGCGTGGATGAACGCCATGAACAACGCAATCTCCGAATTCAACCTCGAATCTGTGTTCAACAGCTGCAAGCTCTTCTACTTTGCGGGCGAAGACATTGTGGGCCATATCGTTCTCTTTGCCATACTGGCGCAGTTGCTTAGTGGCACGACCCTGCTAGAAAAGTACTCGGCGATGATGCATATTGCAACGCCGTTACAAATGCCTTTACATGCTGGAACATTGATGATGTTTAGCTACAAAAAATAACTCACATTCAACACTCATAAAAGAACACAAAGTTACAAGGTAGTCCTGAGTATATTAAAATAGTTAAGTGGGGTTATCGACACGCTCCAATGGTCTCCAATGGGCAGCTTCTGCGGGCAGAAAAATTGATTGGGCGTTACGCCGCAAGAGACCCGACCGTCTCTTGATATACGAACACACCCTCGGCGAAGCGATTGAGTGTCGTGCAGAAGACGGTGGCATTCCGTCGTATGGTACTTGGCAGTCACCACATGCTTATCATATTGAAGAGTACGGAGTTAGATTTTTGGGCCCCCAATGGCAAAAATGAACTTTCCATCCTTTAACGATGATGACACTGCCTAAGATGTTTCCAGACAAGAGGTAGATGGGCAACAAATGATGTCCCTGAGCAAGAGGACGTCGATATTCAAATTGCGAGAGTACCATCCAATGAAGAGTTGCAAAAACCTGGAAGTCAGAAAGCAGCTTTTGATGGAAGCAATAGAAAAGTATCTTCTGCTAACCGGCCGATAAAACCACATCCCCTCCCGACTACATTGTCGAAAACAAATGTAGATTTCCGATTCACATAGGAAATGTCATGTAAATGTCAACAACAGAAGGTTTATTGTCAGCATTACTTTTAAGTGGGTGCTGTAGTCCCAGAGTGTGATTGTTTTTTACGTTCTACGTACCGTACGTTTACATATTAGTCACTCGTAGAATTAATTATATTTTCCAATCCAGTGATTCAGACATCACCTAAATATTACTTAGGTATGACCTTAGCATTACATCCCTTGATGTAATGGGTGACACCTTAGACAAACCCCTTATATTTTCCAAAATCTTTGGACAATCTCCATTTCAAATTAGTTTAAATAAGAACCCGACCAACGCGTAGAGTATACTGTCTGGCCCAACTCAGGTCTTTGCTCGCCATGATATATTACAATCAAGGGATCCGTCTGAGTATTATCTAGCTAGGTAGATAGCTCTAGGAGTATACGAACCTCACTCACCGTCAAAATTTTCTAAACAATCCTTGCCAAGGGATTTCTAAACAATAGTTGTATATTAGTCTTCAATCTTAGTTTCGCCCTTGAAATCACTCCCAAGGGCTCATGTCTCATTACATTAAAAAAACCACGTTCTCCAGGAAGGAGCCATGCATAACTAACCAGAAAACAGATGTCAAATAAAATCAAAAACTAGCCAACGTTTGGTAAGGATCCAGTTGTGTCAGACGATTCCACATAAGTAGAATTTCTCCGAGGTTGTCCACCAGAAATCAGACTTCATCTTCATGTTGTGACAAAATGAAAAACTAATTAGACTGCTCACTGAGAACAGAAAGTGAACAGCAAAACTTATCTGGTCACAAGTAGAAAGGCTTTCTGACTTTCCTCTAGTGGCAAGACATCTCATAAGGAACGAAGCCCTCAAGTTCAGGTCCATTCAAACGAGGATTGTTTTCGAAGCTGCATCAATAAGCATCCACACAGAATGGTGTGGGTTAAAATTATTCATCGGAAGAAAGCGCATGATTTGGTGAAAGTTTAGTTCTGACCTCTTGGCTTGAAGGTCACCGAAAGAGCCAGTAACTGGAATGGTGCCGCACAAGTCGTTGTTTGACATGTCACTGCAAAGCGGAGTGAAATCTTGTCAAAAATGAGGCGTTACAGTAGCCATATAAAAAACAGGTTACTGCCCACAGTGAAGCACTAACCGACGTGCTATCATTAAAGCTATCAAAGTTAATATATGGAAAACTTACAAGATACAATTCCTGACTCAGCAATTCAAAACTGTTTACAAAGAACTAGCGCAATTAAATGGGTAAGCAATTGAAAGGCTTACACAGCTTTCAGAGTGGTAAGTTGTGTCAATTCACGTGGAATGTGCCCCGTCAACCTGTTGCTATTAAGACGCCTGTGTGGTTTATCAATATTGGGTCAGAACTTCGAAAAAATATACACCAGTCTCTCGAGATAAACACCAATGATAGAATTTACAAGAATTATACACAGAATAACTATCATATCCACAATGAAAGGCAAACCTTGTACATTAGACGTCGGAGAGAAAACTCACAGAAATGTTAGATTAGACAGCTTTCCGAGAGACCGCGGAATGTAGCCGGTAAAATTGTTGTGGTACAAGTCCAAGCTCACAAGCGACTTCGAATAAGCAAAATCAAATCGAGTGAGTGAATATTAAATTTCCACAATTTTACAATGGAATCAGATGTAAAACCAAAATAATCGAAGTTAATTAAACTCCAGTACCTCACCTGCAACTTTCCAAGTTCAGAAGGTATGTGACCAGTAAGGCTATTCTTGTACAACTCCCTGTTGATGGCAAGAGATTTAAACCATTAACATTTGCCACACTGATTTGCATAATCTTTAGATCTCTTTCACGTGAGAAAATATAAAGATCGTTTCACCATTTAAACCAAAATTATGTATCCACAAACTATCACTAGATATTTCAGCGATTAGAAGTTTGATGCAACCAGAATGAGATTGAGAAAACAGAAACCGGGTCGCAACCATGGACGCAACAGGTTGAAAGATAAGCTGCATTGTAGATGCTCTAGCTTAAAGTGAAGAGGAATGTCCGAAACTCACAAATACTGCAAATGAAGTAAGACTCCAAGTTCAGGGACTAAATTGCCAGACAAGCGAGCATTCCCAAGGTCTCTGTATCAACAACAGGTCTGGATTATAATCTGCCAGCAACACCCTTAACGATGTAAATAATTTAAACGATGCTATAGAAACATCATATAGAATGGTATTGAGGACATACACGCGAATGACCCGATTTTGACTGTCACATGTGACATGGAACCAGGTGCAGGGATTGACCAAGGTCGGGTCCCAGCTTTGTAAAACACTCAACGGGTCCGTCAAGCTCTGACGCAGCGCGTAGAGCGCATCACCTGCACGAAGGAACGGAACAACAAAAAAGGATCTAATCTCTCGAATGGAAAAGCTTGGTTATGCAGTGCAGAGTCACCAGATCATAACAACACCGTAACAGCTCGAAGTCTGAACGGCTTTCACACAACTAAATGCGCATAATCAAAGGTCTAGTTAAGATGTGAATCGCCATTCGAAATTCAACGATGAGAAATAATGAACATTACCTTCAGGGTTCGCAAGAGCAACGGATAAAAGTGCGGCAATCAGCAGTGCACACATCGCTGACACACCGTTTGGCTTCTCCATGATCATGCAGCCTCTGCAAATAGTATAAACAGAATTCAACAAGATCTACTGTTGACAGTAAATGAACTGTTCATCAAAGCAAATGATCGTAGAAGGAACATTAACTGAACTAGATTCTATCAGAACGTACAGAATCGACCAGCAGAGGAACCGCTACACTAAACGCGCTATTTTCTGCTCCTCTTTCTATTTCATGCACTGATCATTTAGAGTTTTTTATTTTTATTTTTAACTGAACATAAAAGAAGAGGAGAGGAAATAACAAATGGCAATTAGGAAAAGAAAATAAAAGACAAGATGCGTTCACCATAAACTGCCCAAACCTTGTAGAGGTTGAACGAGAGGCGTCCCACATTTCACTGGAAACAGTGTAAACCCATATGGTATATACTTATCGCCACTTTTAATGGATCTCACTGGAAAAAACTCTAAATTACAAATGCATTTCATAATGATCAGAAAAACTCTGAACACTCCTGATGATCATTTAACACTTAAAAGGAATGGTAGCCCTACTTGCAGTACTGATTCAAAATAAGATAAAAGGAGATCGATAAGGTCTTAAAATCCTGCAGCCATATCCGGTTAGCTTCCGAATGAATGCATTCAAGTTACTCGCTCCCTCCCACACCTTGCCTTGCTTGAAACAACAATGGGAAAAGCAGAACCTTCGGAGAGGTTTTGTATACGAATCTATGACGCACCTTCAACGAGTTCAACACTAAAAACTCACGGACCAGAAAGAAACGCCAGCCAAAACATAGTCCCACGCTTAAGAAACACAGGTTTAAACCAAAATTGGTGATTTCCGAATACCTATTGAAGGGCAGCAAATAAAGAAACGCAGACATACCTTTGCACTGGAAAGAATTTGACAAACTTGAGACAGGCGACGCAACAGCGAGTCAAACGAAAATTGTCGGTTGCATAGCGTTCAAACGCTGAAAATTGACGACGAAAAGTAATGAGGATATTCGGCAATCTCGACGCTAGAAGTAATGGTGAGGTTAGGGCATCACACACCAGCTAAGAGCTTCCCACCGGCAACCCCATATCTCTCTGTCCGTATATCTACAGTATCCCCATAATAATAAAACTGTCCAAAATATAACCAGCGTATTACCATTGCAACAAGCAATTTGCATATTAGGAGAGGTCGCATAGTGATAAAAAATATTCAATGATAGAACTGAGTAATACAATTTCATCCCAAGTGATTTCATCTTTTTTTCAACAAATGTGACTTGGTTAAGAATTTTTAAGGTGATTTGCCGTATTTAGCCTATTGCTATCAATAAGTATCCTTCATAGCGCCATCCATAAGTAAGTGGTCTTAAACGATAGCAAGTCTTCATTTGGAAGTGTGGAAGAGTGGATGGGTGGAAATGGGGCAAAATGCGGTGGAGGCGGGGTAGAAATGGGGTGGTAGTGGAACCATCCGTAGAGTGGCACTAACAGGACGAAGGTAATGGTGGGTTGGGTTACCTTAAAGGAATGTAGGGAGAACTTAAGGAAATCCATCAAATGACCTCCTCAAGTAAAATAAGGCGCCAAAATTTACCTTATTATAGAATACTAGGGTTGGTACCCGTCATCCCGATGGGGAGAGCGGAGGGTGGTGTGTTAAAGTTACATTTGCATGTTTTTTATTTTAAAACCTATAAGCTCGAATTGAATCTAAATCGAATCAAGTCCATTCCCCGTTGTCATCAACTGACCAGGGCAATCCCAAATTAAATAAACATATGTAAATGCAAAAATAAAATTTACCCATTATATATGCATTATGTACTATATATACCTACTATTTACTTTAAATAACCATTATTTATTTTATATACGTGTTATTGTCTTTAGATAACTATCATTTATTTTATGTATCCGAGGTAGTACATTGTGTAGTTTCAATATGTTGGAAATTATGGTTTTATTTTTCTATTTTTGATACATAATACAATTTCAAAACTCAATAAGCCAAATTTGAATAAAAGGGCACTATAAAGGTTTCCTCCAAAGGGCACTATAAAGGATTCCTCCAAAGGGCACTATAAAGGATTCCTCCAAAAGGCACTATAAAGGATTCCTCCAAAGGGCACATATGGAGGATTCTTTCAAAGTTCACATTCAATTCAAAAGGCACATTTGATTCAAATGGCAATTCCAAAGGTCATGTGACCGGGAGCGGCGGGCGGACAGACATTGATGCCTATTATATAAGTAGATAGCTATCACTCCCACCCCGAATTTATTGCCTCTCATCTAAGGCAATAATGTACGCCTTTTAATTAGTTCATTTTATCACACTTACAATATGTGGAATAGGAATGGAACATCTTTATCTTGAAATGAAGATGGAATTTACCTTTTAAAGAATAAGAATTATATTCCTTTCAATGTAAAAATCCTCTTGGATATAAAGACATAGAGATATGAAAACATAAAGATATATAACTACAACCTTCTGAAAAATAAATATAACTACATTGAAAGGAAAGATTCCAAAGACTCTTGGTGGATATGATATCAAGGTCGAATTGTTCTAGTACTTTGGCCACCTCAAATTTATTTGAGCTTTTTATTCACAACTGGTAGAACTCCTATTATCTCCAATGTGGCAAGGCAAGTCCTCAATGAAGTACACATATGTTTGATGCAAAATTTGAACATACCCATTTCATATTCGTTGCACCCAAATCCATTTAAATCTCGATAGTACACTCATCCACCATATCCATCAATTCTGAGTTCCCATTACAAGAACACACAAAAATCGTCACTGCAAACAATGCAAATCCTCTAACTTCCTATAATAAAAACAAACCAATGTCAAAATCAAATTGCCTCTAACCCCACAATTCAAAACAATTATTGACAACGCGACTACATTGAGATTATTTGCAACCTTCGAATGAATTTAGCTGCAATTAGCGCATAGATGATTACATTTGAGTTAGTTCCTACATTAGATGCTCTTAACCTAGTTAATCAAGGTCTTCAAAAACCCTCCAATATTGCAAGGCAGGTATGTTGAATGAAGGCGACGCTCCCACTACCTCACATGTATCTTACTGCAATCAAATCAGTACTCCAACCTTGGTAGATTTAGAGCATGCTTTATCTAGTATTAGATCTAAAATCTTTCCTGCAACAACCTTGAAACAACATTTGAGATTTTCACCCACACACATTTTGACGCAAGAACCTAAGAAGTGTGAGAAGCATGACCTTGCTCTACTTCAAGTCAATCCGCACTCTTCAAAAAGAGGTTCTCAAGGTTTTAAGGTTCTTTAACTGAGTGAATAAGTTGAGGATGAGTAAGGGGGAGACAAGAAGTAAATATCCTAATTCACTTATACTTGGCACCCGTTTGAAATATAATATATATCCTAATTCACTTATACTTGGCACCTGTTTAAAACCGATGATGGTTGCTAAACCAATTTTTCCGGTATATAGATAGAGATTATACACAATACAAGGAACTAGTATACTCACTCGTTGTTCCAAATAAAGCAACATAGCAACATTTATTTTTCCTGTCTCCAACTCCCAATTTTCAACCTCCAGTCCCAATACTCCAACATAGTCCTTATCCCCCATTTTCTTATCTTTAACCCCTAAAGGACATAAAGAATCTCTACTCCATTGATTATAAACAATCAAGATGAACTTGCATTGAGATTGTAACCATAGGATCTTCTTCTATTCTTATGTGGTTAGTGGTTTAACAACATTTTTACAAAGTGTTACTCCTTTTTCAAGCGTTTCTGCAAGACTAATATCATTTAGATAAAGTAGAAGTTTTCTTGGAAATTAAAAAAACTTTTGACTTGAAGAGAATAGATTAAGTGCTGAAATTGTAGCCTTAGAGTTGTTAAAAATTCTATTGTGTTGTTTTGATGTTGTAGACGTTAAATTTGACGTGCTAAAGTGCTGCCAAGTTGAAGTTGTGTGCACAAAGCTTTAGAGGTGTTGATTTGGACAAACAAGATGATGGGGAGCTTAAAGAATTGTTAAGGACTTAGAAGAAGCCCTTAAGTACAAGAAACCATCTCCAAGTCGTTTTGGTAGATTAGAACACACAACTAGAAAAATTTGTGAGTTTTAGTTTTGCTATCAAAACCCCAATGAGTGCTTGACCAAAATAGCGAGGCAATTGTTTTTGTGTTTTAAGGTCACTAGGTTGCATATTTTTTTCGAAAAGACCACAAATTGTTTAAGCTTTATATGATACCTAAAATTGTAAGCAACAACTAAGAATTATTAAAGTCATGGACTTTTGAAATTTTGAACAAGGGTTTGTTTTGGGAAGAGCTTTTGGTGGTCATTGCAATCGTTTTTTAAGCGTTGACAACTTGGCAAAACAAGAGAGACAAAAAATTATTACTTTTGAAGGTTGCCAAGATATTTATAAGAATAATTCAAGAAGTTACCTAGGTATTTACCAGGAAAATTGAAAAAGTTCTGGGGTAACTACTAGAAAAAGTAAAAAAATGAACGAGATAATTTTAATTAGGATAGGATAATAGATAAAGCATGAGAGTTTAGAGATTTGCAGATGGTTTCTAGGTATTTATTTGTAATCATGATGACCTTCCCTATTTTGAATGCTACTTTATACGCTTTGTAAACTATTGTTGTTGCGGGTCACGCAAGTCACACCATTGCTCAACTTCATTTTTTGTCATGGTAAGGAAGTAGGAGTGATGACGGACATGGTCAAGGCTTCATATGTTCTTGCAATGAGGTTGTAGTAATGACTAGCTGGTCACCATGAATTTGAAGTTTAGGATTCATTTTCACCAACAATACCAATTCTATATGCTATTGTTTCTTATCCCTACCTTGCGGCTTAAACCAATCCTAGAGCTCGCGAGAGGATAGGTCGGTAAGGAAAAGACACCAACGTTGTAGAAGATTCGAAGTCCGATAACATGTGTATTAAAGATTTGATGTTTGAGTTTAGCTTACGGTACAAAGACATACTTGCAACTACAACATATTACAAGAGATTGGCATCGGTGGTGAGGAGGACAAAGAGCAACTACCTTCACCATTGGTGTGCATTAATCCACTCAATACTTGGGGGATTAGTGCCTTTGGCAATATGAAGGATTACGGCAGTGGACATATGGTTTGAGACCTCTACTTGGGAAGAGCCAAAGGTGTTGGCTTCAATGATTGAACGACTACATTTTGATTCTAGCAATGGACACAGAAACAACGCAATTCTTTATTCAATGATTGGTAGGCTTTGGAGAAATTGCCTTATCATTCGGACTTTAATGCGCCACAACCTTATGATTCTTAGTTTGAGGATCATAGAATTGAGCTTGAGAAGGTGAGGGGATATTGAGTTTAGAGTTTGGGATTGGTCATTGCATTGATAGAGAAAGTTGCAATTTTAACAACTGTAGCCTCAAGGATCAATAATGTGGATGATGAGCAGGGAGAGGAGACCACCTTGGGCCGTGATGCAGCAAGAGTTGCAAGGCTACGATCAAGAGATTCTATTAGTAGCTCAAAGGGACCAACACCCACATTCATCTATCGGTTGTCGAGAGCGTCAACTGAGGCTATAGCTTCTATTGCTCCATCCCTTGAGTTTGATACTCTCTTACTTTTCTTTGAACAATTTGAAGAAGAATTTGATGGCATCTGTAAAAATTGTATGGGTCACATCCACGACTTCAAGAAGGAGGTTGGAGACACTCTCTGCATCATGTATGCAAGGCTTTCAAAAATTGCACTAGAGAATGGAGATGCGCTCACAGAACGCTAGTTGGAGGAGCTTTATATGGAGGAGCAAGACAAGAAGCTTCAAAACATGGCCTATCTACACATCTTGTTGGTATATGGAGGCTGAACAACATTGGCTCAAGGTTTGTCCTTGTGAAGCGGTTTGACTGAGCTTTATTTGTAGTGGATGCTGGCAGATTGTCATCCATCATGGCTTTTACAACATGTCAAAACAAGGTTGTTGTTGGTGGCTCTAGTCAAGGGGGTCCAAAGTCTTCTAAACAAGTTGCAATGGCGGTAGAAGTAGAGGTTGCGGCTAATCCTCAAGTGCAATATTGGGGTTGTAGACAATTAGGCCATGGTACAAAAGCTGTCCAACCAACTCATCATCAAAGGACAAAAAAAGGTGACATTCTTTTTATTACAAGGCTAGTGTAGTTGGGGCAAACAAAGGACAACATAAAAGATCACAAGTTGTAGGCACACCGCCAAAGTCTTCTCATGCATCTTGTGATAGAAATGGCCATACAAAGGCTTAGTGTTGGGTGAAGAATCCACAACTGAGGCCTCATGCATTCACTATAGAAGTTGTTGAAGGAGGTGCATCAAACCTTGGAGGCAACAGTCTCGAGGCATGTATAGGAGAGTTGCAAAATACACTTGCATTCTGTGTTCTAGCTACAACAAAGATTTCACCAACATTGTCTACGTCAAAGCCTAGACAAGATAGGTTTAAATACAATGCTATTGGTGAGGTGATTACTATGGTGGCTATTGGATTACAAGCTAGACCTATGTCAGGTATATCTATGGTGGGAAAGACTTTTGCTCCTTTATGTAAGCCTCATATTTGCCACCAAGGGTCTTTTGACAACATCGGAAAATCAAGATTCCCTATGAGATTTGGCTTGACAGACGTGATGAATGATCTATCAATTGGATCATTTTCTACTAAAGGAGATCTACTTAAGAAGGGAGATATGTTGAAGAGCTTGGCACTCAAACTTTTAGAGGTACCACTGTTTTTGAGTGGTCCAATTCCTAAGTGGCTACTTTGACGCCATTGCCGTGTATCATATGGCAGGGAAGATGGTGCAAGACATAGTTCAAATGCCTATTAATTCAACCATGAAAAAGACAAGAATGCCTCAATGTGTGGATGGTAAAGAAGGCTCTAGGAATGGTGCTGCTAATGAAGTAGAAAACGCCCTGTATGTTGAAAATCGTGGCCAAAACAGTCTCTTTTACAAACTGAGTTTGAAATGGCTTGACTTCAAGTGAAAGGTTCACCATTGGTGTTGAAGTTGCCACAAGCTATTTGGCAACGGTTGCAGCTCAAACAACTTGTGAGCAATTACAAGTGAAGCCTAGAGTGGTGCGTTAAGCCAATTCAAGCCATATTTTTTCTATGGCTTAGGGTGATGCATCTTAAGTGTTTCCATAGAAGGTGATACTTGGTACAGGAGCTCAACCGGTTATGTTAGGCAAATTGCTAGCTTAGAGAGTTAGAGCATTTGGCTGGTGACCTAGAGCCATGTCCTTTTACCACAGCCACATTGCTAGAAGGCACTGAACAATCTACAAAGATGACAAAAGAGCTCTTATGACTTTGTTTCATAGTAGGCACTAATGCGTATACTAACATCTCTGTGAGGTGTGTTATAACAATTGTTAAAAGCTACGACATTCTTTTGAAGCAAACGTTGTATCCTACTAGTTTTTGTCATGCTTCTTGGACTTAAGAAACATGGTTTTAACTGGGTTGGTCACAAGGAGATAGACGGAAGGAAGTGATTCCTATCATCTTTGATGCTTTGGCTGGTATCGCTGAGGGATTTGTGGCATTGCTTGGATGCGCTATGGAGTGGTTTGCAACTAGAGATTTATTGCTAGAGGAAAATATGTCTGCTGCAGACTCATGTCCAAAGTTGGAGATGCAAAAACATGGTAAAATGAAGCCATTTGGAATAAATCCCATGGATCCTTCACCACCATGGATTTCACCGGAAAACTTTAATCAAAAATGTAAAGAGATAGTGAAGGCATTTCCTCCGCATTTTGGGCAACTTCAATCCACACCACCACCACTATAAGAGCTTATGGATCATAACAATGATTGTGGGGGCAAAGCTTTAGTGGAGATTTTTGCTTAACTTGGTGCTGGTTTGGCGACAATATTGGAGGTCAGGTTGTCTATATAAAGTTATACATATGTAGACAACAATATCTTGATATGCAAAGGTGCCAAGCATCATATAGAAATGTTGAAGCTTCAATATCCAAACCAACTCCCTGCAAGCACCATTCAAGGTTGAATGTTTTAGGTTCCATGAAATATTGTCTTAATTAGACAGGAGGACCTTCAAAGGTTAGACACAACAGACCTTGTGATGGCCGAATGGCCTTGTCGAGGTCATTCTCGGGCTGGATCTAGCCAAGGACTTTGATACCTCCGCTCAAGTTTAATTTAGGAGCTTTTGCGCATATTACAATGGTGGCAAAAGGAGCAAGCTACAAGTGTGGCCTATATCCTTGAATATATGCCTTCACTAAAAAGGTATTAGAGCCCAAATTCACGAGGACATCAAAATGGTTTGTCACTACTGAGGTGCTCCGGTGGCAGTAGATGTTGCAGCTCTTGGTTTCTACGCCCATTGTTTGCAATGGAAGTGGATCCATATGGCCTATGGGCCTGATATTTCATCTACATAACATTGTATGGGATCACCTAGCATCCGAAATAAGGTGGTCTCCTTTTGATATCTGAAGCGGTATGGCATATTGGACAGCATTATCAAACTTAGGGGAGTTAGTATCTGGGCCTTTGTTTAGAAAATATGTTCCCTGGTCAAGGTGAAGAATCTGAAAAGATTTTCGTCTTCAAAATGTCAGAAGTAGGACTTGGTTTGGGTGTTGATTTAGTGAAGCGTATGCAGCCAGGTAGTGATCTAGAGAATTCTTCGATGATGTTTGATCATGTTAAACGCATGAAACAATAGACCACAATGGTGTGTCCCGTGTATGATGCTACCTATTGTCGAGTTATAAGCATTGCCTGTTGCGACATGCACTCTGAAGATGCCGAAGCTCAAATAATATTCTAGAAGAACCGTAATGCTGTAATGTCTTGACATGGAATACCTTCACCTCAATTCAAAGGTTTCATGGCTGATAGTGCTCAGGCTATCTGGAATGCCATACGGGTTTTGTATGGTAGCGGAAATAAGGACGAACCGATGATGGACATGGAACAAACCTGCCTATTTCATTGGGCCCAATCAATGGTGAAGCACACTGACAGATACATTATTCAGGGACCATAACGTGATCAACACAAGGCACTATGTCACCAGTACATGAAGGCGTGCACAATGGATGAGGCTGAAAAGTTATGTCAAAGTATTCGAGCATGGTGGGCATCCTCTAGAGCTTTTTCCGAGTCCGGATTCCAACATCTTGACCTTTGGTTAGCTTTTTGGCTCTTCCATTACCGGCAATGGGGTGGATTCATGACGCAGGTATTGCCTTATTAACTTCTTCCATTGAAATTGATGTACTCACAGACATCGTACTAATTTTTCTTATTCGATTGTAGAGCATGTTGGAGGATGAGCTTGCAGAGATGCCCTCTTGTGATCTCGCAGAATCCATCCACAATAAGTAGAAGCAAGCCTCGGGGAATAACAGCGGAGATTTGTACGTCGTGATTGTGGATTACTACGTTTGTGCTTTCCTCCAAGAAATTAACTATTACCAATTTTTGAAGGTTGATGCTGGAGGGACGGGTCCCACCAAAGAAGAATTGAAACTCCGAACGGCCGAACACAGTGCTAGGAAGACATGGGATCCACGTGTTCTTGTTGATCCCATGATGAGGATGCCAGGGGCGGACGAATTTTGCACGCGTAATTTGTATATGCAAGGCACGGAGGTGATTGGTACACACAAGCGCAAGGCCAACTTACCTCTCGACGTCGATGAAGAGTCACATTGTCCGGACAAGGTAAACTTCTCTCATCCACGCTACTCTTCTAGGCGGCTTTGTTCTTCTTCAAATCCTCTGCCAATTATTGATGAAAATGACGATATTCCAAATGACGAGGTTCCATCATCTCAACCGGCGCCCCCAATTTCAAATGCGTCTTTGGGATGTAAGGCTGGTATTTGCTCTATAACTATTGTACTGTACAGGAGACTTTAGCCATTCCAAATGAGTGGCATATTGCTCGATTGCCTGCCAACTTGACTAAGAAGTGTTGGGCTAACCAGACTTAAACCAAAAGATGTAAGGAGAAGATTGTAACAGGAGGGAGGCTACTACCGCGCCCATTTACAATGATACTTATGAATGCAGATAGAACATATCTAACAGCCCATTGGATATTTACTTTTGCAACGACGACATCGACAGGTGCATGAAAGGTTTAAGACGTCCATGGGTCTATGTGTACTCAATAGAGCTAGGCATGCCTCCAATCTCGGATGTTTGGCCTGTTATGGCTGGCACAAATCTTACTCGGGACGAGATAGAGGAATTTCAACTTGTTGGATTTCAACTTCTACAGAAGCAGCAGATTTCTCTGAGGCGCCTTTTTACGACCGCTAGACCACCATTAGACCTTGGCTCTGTTCCCGCACCCCGATATCTTGATAAGTACCCAACAAAGAGGAACGAGAATCTCTTGAAGCGCTCTTTTGCTAAGCCCAATACAAATCAAAGAAGATCAATGGGATTTGCTGCGTCTATCACAGCCTGTATCTCCTTTGTCTGTATGGTTCCTCATCCTAGCTTTGGAAGCATTATTTCCCTCAACTCAGATGTTTCCCCTGATGAGAAGACGTACACAATCACAGTGAGCTCGTTTCCTTACTGTACGTGTGAAGCCTTCATGAAGACCATGAGGAAATTCCGTGGACGAAACCTCTTCTCGTATTGTAAGCACATCTACTTCATCTTCTTGAGAATTTGTAAATTCCAACCGCATATTCACAGGTTTATCCATGCGCCGTCTTTTAGCTTCAACGAGGTAAAATTAGTTCTTGAAAGTGGCGTACTGGCACACCCCAGAATTTAATGTTGTGTAAATTCCCAAACCTTAATCTTGGTTGCGTCCCCTCTCGTTTTCGAGAAGGTACTCTACCATGTTCATATTCCACTATTTGTGTACGTACTATATGTTGTCCCTTGTGATTGATTTTCAGCAATGTACTCTGTTTTCCAAAAAAGTAGCTCATAGAGGCCCCTATACCAGTACTTACAATGTTTTAACATGTACCCTCTCGTTTCCGAGAGGGTACTCCACCCCATAGTCCTCAACCTTTTTTATATTTTTAGATGTATACTCTCTTGGAAACAAGAGGATATTTGACCCTATTTCCCTTAAATCGTCACCATGTTAGTGCCACCATTGCTATTGATTTTAGTATATGTTTCTATTTCTATCATCTAATATGAACTCATTTTCCTATTTTGTGATTTCTACACTTCAAATTTTGGTATCTCAATTAACTATGGTATTTTCACATTGTAATTATACTTTAATAAATTGTGATCGAGTAAGTTACATCATCATCAATCACTAGGGCTAAACATCTTCTTGTTTCTCTTTCCTAGGTTTCTTTCTAGATGGCACTAAGCACCTACGGGGACACCATAGGGGAGGCTCCTCATACTTTTTTGAAATATGCACTGATTCGGGGATACGCATGGCGGAGTACAGGCATGAGTAGGTTCTTCTTTCTTCCATTGGAATCATGGACCAATCTATGTCCTGAGGAGGTGGAATGGCGCGATGATATGGCGTTCGTATCTTGGGAAGAACTTCTTCATCTCCATGACTCTCCTTCACGCAAGGCTCCAACTCGAATTGTAATATACTTCTGATTTTTCTTCATCGTCCAAGGTACATCTCTTTGTTGCGGCTCCAAAATCTTCATCTTCCCTATCGATTTCATCTAGCAATTCTTCTAGCATTTCTAATGGTATGTAGACATCTTCTAAAGACACAATCTCATCTTCACTAGTGTTTGCAATCTCTCAAGTTGCATTATTCAATGGCCTTTCAATATCTTAAAACTAAGAATTTTTAGGGGCAGTAGGCAAACCATACGGATTATATGGTGTGGGAATCCGTTCCCACAAGGTTCCGGAAGTTAACCTAAAAATCCGGCAAAAACAAAAAAAAATAGTACTAAAATGTTAGAAAGATAGATTAATACAGTAGGAAAGTAGAATCAGCAAATAAGACATATAGGGGGTGGGCAAGTTCCTTAAAAGCTCTAACGGAATGCTTAATCCGGAGGTCCGGATACAACCGGATCCGGCAAAACCGTCACGACCGGAATCGGAAGCATCCGGAATCGGAAGAAATCCGGAAACACCATCCGGAAACACCATCATGACTGCGACAACCCCCAACTGCCATCCATATGCCGACAGGAGTATTAGAGCGGGAGGCTATTTTTGACATCTCCCATTTCTTTGCTCGCTCTCTTTCTTTCACCTCCCCGCTTCTTGTCTTCTTGTTGTGTTAGTCCGGAAGTCTTTCTGGTAGAGAGAATTTTGGGTGAGGTCGGAGCATGCAGGGGTGACCGGAGAGATTGTGAGGTGAGAAGACAGTTGTTTAGTAGAGATGGCGGATGAGGGACCATCCCGGGCAACCCGGGATACTACAACGCTGCTGTCGATGCAGCGGATATCGCCAATAATACCGACAGATCCGGAGGAGCTAGAGGCCCTCAAGCACTACCTCGACAACATGGGGTGCCGCGCGTTGCTCGAAGTTGCATGGGGCATGAAGGACGTGAAGTTGGTGGTGGAGCTCCTTGGAACTCCGGACAACCAATACGACGGAACGATTCGCGCTTATCCCGAAACCTGGGGTGTACCGGAATGGCGACACACCTATTCATTCATGACCGGAGACGTGAAGACGGCGGAGTGGAATGACAAGATTTTGGGAGACGAGTTCACGAAGCAAGCCGACCCGAAGGAAGGATATAGCACCGACGACTTGCAGCACTGAGACTCACAAATTGTGGTAAGATTTCTAAACCCCATTTTCCACTGAGAGAAACCAAAATGGGTAGAGTCTTAATGGGCAACCACCATTCTAGGGTCGATGAGAGAGAAGTTGAGAGTGGAATGGGCGTCGCTTATGAGCGAGATGATCACCCGAATGGTAAAGGGCCTCCAAAAGGTAAAGAAGGCTGGAACCCCCTTACCCTCTTACCTCACTCACTTCTATGCTCGACACAACGTCCTTACTCCAGAGGAGCAAGACGAGTACGAAGAGCTGCTGAGCATCCAGACCTACGGCGGGCTAGAGCCAGCATCCAACGAAGAAATCATGGAGGTCATAGAAGTTCCAGCACCGGAGCCAGCTCCCCAGCCCTAAAAGAGGAGCCGGTCGGTGCAGAGGGAGTTGGCGCCCGAAACCACTACATTGAGACAACCCATGGATACGGAAGAAGCCCATGAAATCCCCTGGTTAGTTCCTAGAGAAGGTCGTATACCGCTGGCAGAGCCACCAACACTCACAGGGGTGACCACACCAGATCTATTTTAGCTCATCCATCACATGAGATGGCGGGGGCCCTCCTTTACCAGTCTGAGGCAAGACACATAAACATCCTCGACGGTATTTGGCAGGAGCCGGAGGTGGAGAAGTTGTTCAACATACCGACAGAAATCGGAGAGCTCCGAAAGAACACTCGCTGACTTCGGGCACTACAAATTCAGCAGGCGACCATAATCCAGAGTCGTGACAAGTTCGTAGAGTAGTTGTTCAAGACAGAGACAGCCCTAGCGGAAGCCAAGGTGATGCGGAAGAAAGTTGAAGATCGGGCGAACACCTCAGCCCACGCCTTGGCCGAGGTACGATCAGCTCTCACTTTCGTAGTCAACACTGTCAACCGAAGTCTCCTCTTCACTGATCAGCGGGAGAAGGAAGATAAGATGAACAGGGTTCAGATCATTAGCTTCCTCCACGACCACGGCAGGAAGATGGAGAAGACCTGGAGCTGGATGCAGGACTTGGTGGCGAACATGACTTCGGAAGGACGAGAGACCTAGAGTAGCCAAGCACCGGAGGACCGGTCCCTTCCGGTCCGAGTCTGGACCGCTCCAGATGAAGCCGGACCCTCGGGAGTGCATTCAGAGCCTTCTGAAAAGTAGAAGGCGGTCATGACCCTGTTGGATACCGTTGCACTGATGAGTTGGAGTCCCCTTGGCAACTATCGTACCACGAATTTTCAAAAAAATTCTAATTAATTACTTAGAAGAGGTAACACCAAACAAACTAATAAGGTTTGGAGGTTAGTATATGCATGGTATTAGCTTTTAGGAAGGAATAGGGTAGGAAAGATAGAGAGTCATTTAATAAGTGCTAAAGAAGATAAAAGGGGTTTAACACCGAAGCCTATCACCCTAGCCAAGCGAGTAGACCGAGGGCTTTGAGGGAGGGCTCACCCGACTAGAGCTTGGAAGGCCCACCGACACGGACGTTAGGCTACTTCACATGGAGGAAGCCCAACAACTTCCCAAGGAGGAACCCGGAACCTCACTCACCAACAACAAGGAAGCTACTCCATAACTCCAAGCCGAATATTGGTGTAAGGTCCGACCCGGGGAGCGTTGCACCATCCGAGCCCGGGAGCGCAGTAGCACCACCCTGAGCACGAGCGAGAGGGTTGCGGGTGAGTCCGAGCCGAGGGAGCGCTGCACCATATGAGGAGCCGGCAGGGAGGTCCGAGCACAAGCAAGAAGGCTGCGGGCAGGTCAGACCGAGGGAGCGTTGCACCATATGAGGAGCAAGACTGCGGTAAGACCCGAGCCAGGGAGCGCAGTAGCACAACCACGAGCAGGGTAAAAGCAAGCTACACAGGTATTAAAAACGTGTCACAAGATGTTTTTGTAGGAGTAACAAACATTCTTTTGTCTACCAAACAAGATGTACCTTTGTTTTTCAGATTTTTTATGATGGAATGTCGTTCCCAACTTGAATGGAATTAAAAAATTGCTAAAATTTTGGATGGTCGATCAATGATTTCACCTGTATGACTAAATTTGTGGGAGAAGTTTATTTGTCACAAAATACTAGATTTGTACAAATATACTATTTTTGAGTGATCTGTGATACATATGATGAAAATTTGCATGCACATTGATAGGGTGATGTGAATGGACAATCTAATAAAAAAAATCAAATTTTCAAATCCAATTGGTAGAAAACAAGCCGATTGTACATGGTTCAAAATGACTAAGGATTGGGTCGTTTCTTTAATGGATTTTTGTCAAAAACAATGCTTTATATATAACCCTAGGTTGGCATATGGTGGCTTTGTTTTTATAAAGTTTTTTTATATCCTTTTTTTGAAAGTTAAATTTAAAATATACTAAAAATTATACCAAAATATACTAAAAATATACCATGGTCTTTGCCCAAAATGGGGTGGGTGTAGCATGCTTTCACCTAGCACAAAGGCTGCGGGCAGGTCCGATCCAAGGGAGTGCTGCACCATACGAAGAGCAAGATAGCAAGTAGGACTGAGCCGAGGAGTGTAGTAGCACCACCACGAGCAAGGCAACATCACGACGAAGAGCGAGCCGTGGATAAGTACGAGCCGAGGAGCTTGCAACAAGAGCCAAGAAACATGACCTCAACAACTTCCATGACAAAGGATATTTCTCCCACCATTCCAAGGGATCCACTTAAACTTACCGAATTGGAGGAGGACCTTCTTTGCATGGGTTGTCTCTCTCTCCTAGACTTTTGCTGGAGTTTTTGTGTGGACTCAACTGTGCAAGACCTACGGCAAGATCCCCTACGAGAACCAGAGGGGGGTAGCATCCGGGCTTGTCCGAACCGTTGGACAATGCGAAGATGGCAGGAGGTGTATTGTTTTCCACGACAGGGGGCAAGATTGACGAGTTTGAAGGAGGAGTACGCCAAAGGGCTTTCTGACACCAAGGATGCCAAGAATGGTTATGCACTGTAAGATTGTCGGGATCCTCGGGCCAAGCGGGTTTTTTCATTCCACGTACCAATCTTGCACTTGGAGAAACCTATCCGAGTCACGATCACTCTTGCTAACACCCTATATGGTGCCTATCTTGGAGAGCGGATGGTGAACTGGGCCTTAGTTATAAAGGAAGAAGTGATCAGGTTGACAAAGAGCGTCAACAGCATGAGGCGCTCACCCA
Source organism: Bryoerythrophyllum caledonicum (assembly GCA_963971425.1). NCBI lineage: Eukaryota > Viridiplantae > Streptophyta > Bryopsida > Pottiales > Pottiaceae > Bryoerythrophyllum > Bryoerythrophyllum caledonicum. Next base: position 17,553,065 of record OZ020514.1, read on the forward strand.
TTTGCCCTTTCCTCATCCACCTCTATCACCACTTCAAGGAAACTACTCCGAAGGAGGCCATGGCGTATGGCACTCAACTGATGATGAAGAAGTTCAAAGGGATGGAATCAGAGCTCGAGTCTGGATCAAAAAGAGGGAGTAGCTCATCGCAGTCAGAGAGGGAAGCACTACCACCTTCGAAGGGTCAACAACAGAGACTAGGAGGAGCACCTTCCACCCGGACTCGAGCTGCGGCCCGTGCAACGCTATAAGATTAGCTCAGTTCGAAGGAAAGACTTACCGTGCCTCCGAGTTAATAGAGGTTCTTTGGGTGTATGTGGACGATGTGAATAAGACCTTCAGACAGCTAGGCAGCCTACTTGGCAACCCCTCTTGTGGGACTCCGTTCCCACATGGTGCGGGAAGTTAACATGAAAATCCGGCAAAAACAAAAAACTTAGTTAAGTAGTTACGATAGTTCGTACCAGAATACAACCTATAGTCAGCTTGTAAGAATAAAGACGGATGGACCCGGCTGCACACCCTTATTGAGCCTAAAGCTGCTAAACGCAGAACCAGAGTAGTTAACAAAATTCCGGGACAGTCCGTCATACGGAACCGTCAGCCGAAGCTGTCACCATCAATTGTCATCATAAGCCGTACTAACGGCCAGACTACCAAAGGCCGTGGCTCCAGGGGAAACTCTTTCTTTTCGTTTCTTCTTCGCGTATTGAGGCTCCGCTCTAGGGCGCTCTCTCTCTCTCTTCCTTTTTCTCTCACTCTTGTGGTTTTCTAAACCGCTAGCCGTTAGGGTTTGGAGCTTAGACGGTTAGAACGGACGTGCTTCCATTAGGGAGGGTTTTGGTGAGGTTGGTGCAGGAACAATGTTGAGAGACTGTGAGGAAGTAGGTAGGAATCATGAAGACGGTCCCTATGGCAAAAAAAAGAGAACAGATAGAGATGACCACGGAAGGAGAGACAAAGAGCCGGTCGTTGCGCTCCCTCTCTTGACTCGAGTTACTCCGGACATCCCAGAGGACCTAGACGAGTACAATCTGCTGAAGGAGAGCCTAAAGACGATGGGGTGCGAAGGCTTGCTCGAGGTAGCCTGGGGCATCCGGGAGGAGGTTTACGTCAAGGAGCTTGTAGGCACTCCGGACCCAAAGTACGAAGGGTTGCTGCGAGCCCATCCGGAGCTCTAGGAGTTCCGGAATGGTCCCAGGCGTACGACTTCCGAGCCGGTCGCACAAAGGTGGTGGAACGGTGGGACGAGTTCCTGGCGAAGGAGTTTGGGGGACAAGCCGACCCGAAGGAGGGCTACAATGTGCAAGACCTTCTACACCGGGATGCCCAGCTCGTGCTAGGGTTTTTAAACCCTATCATCCATCCGGAAAAGCCGAGACGGGTGGTGGCGAGTGGGCATGTAATTTCCTCGGAGCACTTCGAGGGAAGATCGTTGTTGACTGGGGGACACTCATGACTAAAATGATCAACTGGCTGGTGGCTAACTTCCTGAAGGTGAGAAAATTGGCGACCCCCCTAGCTTCCTACGTCGTGCATCTCTACTACCACCACCAACAGCTGACTCCGGCAGAGGTGCGATAGTACGACGAAGTACTCAACATCCAGAAGTACGGCGGTGAAGAGTCAGAGGAAGAATCCGGAGGGAAGGAGCCCGTGCCGGAAGCAACAACCGCCGATACACCGGAAGGCAGGAGGACTCAGAAGAGGCCTAGGGGGAAAGAGCCAGTGCCAAAGAGTCCGAACATACGCAGCTCCTCCGCATCATCCGGAGAAGACTAGTCCGGACCAGCAGCGGAGACCAGCCGGAAGAAGAGGAAGATTGACGAAGAGGACTCCAAGGGACAACTGAAGCAGATGGACGAGCTCACGCGCGAGATCAGCTGGAGAGTTGGCCTTCTTTAGGAGACCAACTACATCATCACCACCAGCATAGAACAAATCTTCTAGAGTCTGGAAGTCGACCGGCTGGAGTACGCCATCAACAGGGTGGAGGAACTCCGGAGCAGGGAGACCGACACGAAGGCGCTGCACTTGCAAACCTCCACCATGTACAAGGTCAACACGAAGATGGAAAAGAAGGTAAAGCACTACCTTCAAGAAGCAGCTCTGGCGGTGACGGCCCGAAAACAAGCGGAGGCAAAGGCAAATGCCTTAGCAGCTGCCCTGACGGAGGTCCGAAAGGCCCTGGAATTTCCGGTTGACGTGATCAACCGGAGGCAGTTCTTCACCGAACTTGTGGAGAAGAAGGAGAAAGTGACCAGGGCTAATATCATCCGGTTTCTCCTGGACCAAGCAGAGAAGATGGATCGGACCTAGAAGCAGATGAATCTGCTGATCGACAGCATCACCCAGGTGCTCCCGGAAGCCCCAACAACACCACTATCGGAAGACATGACGACCTCGGGACGGACTACGGCCACTCTGGAACCACCACAGCCCAAGACAACTCCAGCTCCGGGTACCTCAGCGAATCCAGAGTCTCTTGACACTCCGTCACCTCGGACATCGGCGGAGGGTATCGTACCTCCCAACCCAAGTACGAGTGAGATTTTGAAGAAGCTGCCGGATCTGTTGTCGCCACCCAACATGCGCTTGCCAGATCCTCCGACAGAAGACGACCTTCCGGCACCACCGAAGTCCGTGTCCTGGAGATTGGCGCTCGGACCAAGGAGTCCTTCCGGAAGCTACAGGGACTTGGTCCAGGAGACCAGGTCAGCTTCCGAGACAGAACCACTAGCACCTCATGTCTCGGAAGGTTCACCGGAGCAGCCACCTCCCCCGCCGGACTCCAAGACTCCGGTGGCTAGGGTTTCTCCAGCGACCAGACCATCGACCCGGAAGACCAACCTTTCGTCGACAACGTCGAAGAAAGCGAAGGGCATACAACGAGCTCAGGTGGAGATCTCTCCCTCTCGCCAGAGTAGGAGAAATCGGGGGCCGGGTGCACCGACTTAGGATAGATTAGGTGTAGTCTTCTTTTTGGGTCTAGGTTCTGGATCAACAACGATTAACGATGGGGCCCTAAGTGCACCCGACTGTTGACGGAATTGACTGACCGTTTTTTAAGTTAGAATGGGGATTCCGAAGCCGAAAACTTTTCCGAGATTTTAGGATATGAGATCCGATCTGGAACTTTTTCGGATTTCTCGGATCTTTTAGATAAGATCTAGCGGATTTCCCGTAGGAGTAGCTAGGAGGAAAGCTAGGGTTAGAAGGGGCTTGGTTAGTACTTAGTAGTGAGGTTTTGTAGAAAAACCTTCATCTTGTTCTTCTTACTTTGAAATAGACGTTGCCTTTCGTACTAAGATTTGCTTCATTGTACTCTTGGTGTAGCATGTAGGACTTCGTGAGTGACAGATCCATTCTTGTGTGTGCGGTTGTGTGAGGGTTCTTCCGGAGTAGAGTGATGCATTTGATTTGCTGGAGGGAAAATCCGTTCAGATCCGTGTCAGGAGATCGCCTGGGAGAGCTGGAGAGAGCTATTGCAAAGGTGTTCCTGGTAGTCTCCAGGGTCCGGCAGTAGCCACGAGGGGAAGAGATGAACTGCAATGGTGTTCCTGATAATCTCCAGGTCACGGAAGAATCCGTTTTAAACTGGATTCCGGTCAACGCCGGAGTTTTCCCCCATGATAGGAATTTGCCTGATACATAGGTCTAAGCGGAATACCCCTAGCAAATGGTAAACAGCTGCTCCGGAGAATCGAAACCATACTTGCCGGAATGTCATTGTAGTCCGGACTTGTCTCTGCGTGACCGCGTCCGGAAGGCCTTCCGGATGTCGTGAGAGTCTAAGTCTAGCAGCAACAATCAATCCACTGGTTAGCAGAGTAGGGAGGGTGGTGTTCGGTCACTATAAGTTCCCGGCAGTGGGTGCCTAGCCACTTTAAGTCACAGGGCAGTAGGAAATCCAGCCACTTACACAAAACATGATCAGTGGACTCCGACCACTCGTTTATAAACTCCATGAGACTCTCTGAGGAGGAACAAAGACAAATCAAACTACCCTCCGGACTTCCGGAAATTACTTTCCGGAAGACGTTGTACAAAGTCTGGACTCCGAAAGGATCCGGATCCCTACTACATAAGTAAAGAACATAGCTAACCTTTGAAACGACTGTTGTGATAGTTTAGTAATTGGAAGTAATTGGAAAAGAACATTAGGTCTCTGTGAGAACGAAACCAGAGCGGTTACTTTGGAAGCATTTAGTGACGATTGGATGCATTCCGGAGGAATACTGTCTCTACGAACTGCAACACTTCTTACGAAGGACTGGTCGTTGAGGCCAAGGAGAAGATTGGAGGAGTTGGTGACCTCCGCATTATGGAACAGAAGGTCAACCGACTGACTCTTGATGTGACAAAGATGAAGAGCCGGACATTGAAGGCAGAGAAGAGTTGTAAGGAGGCTCTTCTCCAAGCCAATGCCTTGACATCGGCATTGTAGTAGATGGGGGAGGTATTGCACGTCCCGCCGGATGCAGTGAGAAAAGCCAAGATGTTTTATGCTAGATTGGAGAGGGATGGCCATATTTCTAGCAAGACGGTGATTGCCTTCATGGCAATCACCTTCATTTGGTTTGGACGATGGTGTGCGTTTGCAGCAGTATAAGTGAGGAGCCTCTTGGCACCTCTCTTCACTACTTGATGTGTATATTTGCTTTCAATTTAATGCTAATCCTATGCTCTCAAAAGCCTTCTATGGTTGGAGAGCTCGGATTCTATACATGACTGTGAGTACCATTTCAAGAAGTCCGCTCCTCAGTTCGTTCTTACCTTCTCGTTGTTGTTTCCTTGCTCCATCAATTAGAGTAGTTGGATAGGGTGGAAATAACATGTGAGATATCGGGAGAGTTAGAGAGGCATGAATCTGAAAGTGAATGTTTGTTGTTGTTTCCTTGTGCCATCACATAGGATTAGTTAAGGTAGGATGGGAATAACAGGTGAGACAACAAATGTTTAAAAGAGGAAGAGGGGGAAGTGACAGGTGAGGAAGGAGTCTTGGTGCGTCTTGTGTGACCTATCGGTGGCGGATGTAGCCAGTTGTGAAGGCGTGGTTAGACTTTTGATACACTAACCTTTGGTCGGATGGTTGATTCATAGAAGCATTATCTTACCTTAAAACATTAAGTCTAGTTTCAGTCTTTTCCTTTGTGCGGATGTCTATCGGTGAGGGATGAACCCAAGACTATGTGTTAAGGACTAAGTAGGACCTGGTTTGATCCCTTGTGCGGATGTCAATGCGGTTATAACTAGGAACTACTCTTACAGCTGGGGTTACCTTGAGAAAAGGAAGGAGATCTAATTAACCCCCTTTGTGCGGATGTCTATTGGTGGTACGAGAAGAAAGACTTTGTTTGCTGAAAGAAAGGAGTAGAGTCGGTGGTCTCTTGTGCGGATGTCTATGCGGACCAGCTAGATAAAACTCTTTTAGCCGTCTCCATGTAAAGGAAGGGCTAACAGCTCGGATGGTAGGTAGGTAAACCACGTGCCTACCACGAGAGTTGCACTAGTCCTAAGGGCAAAGGGCCTTATCCCTCTTACGGGGGAAACACAATGAAACCACAACCATCCCAAGTGAGTGAGTCAGAAAGAAGGTGAGGAAGGATAGTTGTTACTTGTGTCAACACTGAAATCTCTGTGAGTCCACGGATCATCGTCCGTGGTGATATACCCTCTCCAGACACTCATGTACTCCGGATGTCTATATTGTGCATAGGTGTAAAGATAACCCCACCCTTGTGACTAGACTTATTAGAAGTAGGCTCCTACCCCAGGGGTCCTTTTTGTCCGAGCGAAGTAGGTCCCTACCCAAGGGTCCTTCCTGTCCGAGCGAAGTAGATTTGTACCCGAGGGTCCTTTCCGTCCGAGCGAAGTAGGTCCCTACCCGAGGGTCCTTCCCGTCCGAGCGAAGTAGGCTCCTACCCGGAGAAGTTTTTCATATGGAGAACACGGTGGTTGGTGTAATTAATGCTTAGACCTTGTGGTCTAAACCTTTCTTTTCTTTCTTTTTAGGTATATATTGTGGTATGTTTAGCATTGTATAGATATAGGCTTGTTATTAGTCGTTGTAGTTCTCAAGGACTCTCTGTGGGAACGATTACCTTAGGGTATCTTTGTCTTAAGATGTAAATACTTGCCAATGCGTACTACGACAGCAACCCTAATACAGGTACGGTTAAGCACTGAACGGAGTTACTACCGGAGGTGAGTCCGGAAGAAACGCCCTCTCTTATCCGGCCTGCACCTACTCCTCCCTCATCGGGCCGCCAAAAGTCGACACTTCCGCTAGCACGGCGTTTGGTGACGGACCCTTTGAACCCAAGCATGAGTTTCCAGGGCCTCGCCGGAGCACCTCAGGCTACTACGGTGGATTCCACCATGAAAACGGCTCCATCGACAGGATCACCGGCACCGCCTTCTAGATCCAGATCCATGAGACCACCGGCACCCACAACGCCCCAGAGATAGAAGACAAGTAAGGCTAGAGCGGAAGGGTCCACAAGGCGTACCAGCCCAAGATTCAAGAAGGTTGGATCACCCGCCTAGTTAGATCTAGGATTAGAATTAGAAGCAGCTTTGTGATTTAGGTTAGGTAGCGATTAACGATGAGACTCAGAGATGCACTTGGCTACTTAACCGAGAATCTAAGACATTTTATAAGTTTTCAGACTTCAGCGATTTTTCCGGATGTTCGGATTCCGGACCCGGAATTTTGGATCAGAGATTCGATTTCCGAATTTTTAGGGATAAGATCCTTGCTGTTAGGATAAGATTCCCCAGATTTCTCGGGGATAGGATAAGACTAAGATTAGAAAACTTAGTTAGTACTTAATAGATGAGTTTTAGCAAACTCATCATCTTGCTTTCTTTACGTTGAATACATTTCGAATCTATTACTAGATTTGCTTCCTAGTTCTTGTGGCGAGAAGTCTTGTCTTTGTGAGGAAAGGGATCCATGGTGGTAAGAACTATTGTAGAGAAGTTCTTTGGTAGTAAGTGGTTTCTTGTTTTATTGAAGACGGAGTTGGTTGGGACCTGCATTGGAAGAATGCCCGGAAGAACTGAAGGTGTTTTGCAGAGGTGTGCCTCGTAGTCTCTAGGGTCCGGAAGAAGCGAGAAGGGGGAAGAGATGAACTGCAGAGGTGTTCCTGGTAATCTCTAGGGCACGAAAGACTCCGTGAAAACCCAGATTCCAGTCGAGGCCGGAGTTTTTTCCCACGATAGGAAAAAAACCTGATGTGTAAGTCTAGAATGATTCCTCTTTAGTAAACTGTGCTACATACTCTTGAGAATCACAATAGTACTTACCGGAATGTCGCTATAGTCCGGACTTGTCTCTGCGTGACCGCGTCCGAAAGGCCATCCGGATGATGTGAGAGTACAAGTCTAGCAACAACAATCAATCACCGGTTACCGGAGTAAGAAGAAAGGGTGTCCGACCACTATAAGTTCCGAGGCAGTGGGTGTCTAGCCACTTAAAGTCACAAGGCAGTGGGGAATCCGGCCACTTACACAGAACATGATCAATGGCCTTCCGGTCACTCGTATAAACCTTCCGGAAGACTCTATGAGGAGGAACAGAGATAAATCAAACTACCTTTTGGTTGTTTGAAAACTAGTTCCGGAAGCCGTTGTATGAATTCCGGAATCTGGAAGGATCCGGATCCGTAGTAAAAGGGTGAATAGAATAGCTAGCCTATGAATGATTGATTGATAGTTTAGTTTTTGTTGGATATTCTAAGAAGAACAATAGGTCTCTGTGCAAGCGAAACCGGAGTGGTTTACTTTGGAAGCATTTAGTGACGATTAAGTGCATTCCGGAGGAATACTGACTCTATGAACCGCAACATGTGGGCTTAAGTATTTATCACTTAAATCTAAAAGAATAAACATTAATGGCAAAATGGGAGGAAGTACTACGAACTTTAGAAATCCCTGAATAAATAATTCGACAAGTTTAGGTCCCAAAATTTGCTTATTTTAATAAGAATTTCAAAATTTACTATAAATAAATAGAATATGTGCCAAATATTTGAATATTCGAATAATATTCAAATGTTTTCTGCTTCTCGAGGCAAAATTTATGCTCTCTACTCTTTGCTCTTTGCTCTCCGCCCACTGCTCACATACAAGACGCGTCCTACATAGACGGCCACAGATAGAGTGATGAAGAGCAAGTTACAAGAGGCAATATGGCGTCATGACGTACACAGTCTGTCAACTTTTGCACTCTTCCGAGCATATGAGTTGTAGAGAAATGCTTGCTACTCCATGATAGGTTTTAACCCTGAAGACAAACTTAGTAGCACAAAGTTTTAGCATCTATGGATCGCAACGGCAAACTTTGCTAACATGCAGAACTTGGTCTGCGAGATGATCGTAAGGCGGGACCTCCAGATGGAGGACACCAGGCAATTACTGATACCAATTGGAGATATTGAAGCCAAAGTGCTACTATACTATTGGTACTTGGAAGGGCAGCTGCAGTTGCAGAGGCAATACAATCAACTAGACGTAGCTCAACGTGTTGTTGTCGTACCTGAGGTTGATCTTAAGACGGTTCCACCAACCCCGGAGTACATAGAAGAGTGGAAGAAACAGATGGAGAAATTGTCGAGGTTGTTGCAAAATGAACAAGAATTCGTGGAATGCATGACTCAAGTCCAGGATCGCGAGGATCTGGCAGAGAGGGGTGAGATCACCATAGGACAATATGTTTACTCCAGTATACTAACTCACCATCGACTTAAGCGCGCAATAGAGTGAGCAAAGAAGAGGAACATAGATGTGGTAGAAGCTGTCCACATGGCCACTTTTGTATCACCTCCTCCAGATTACAGACATTCCATATGGGCGAGCATACCATTGCCAGTTACAGAGTCCTTGAACAAGCAGCGCTTCCTTGGCGAATACGAGAACCTGTTCAACAGTGAAGATGAAGTGCCGTTTCCTTCATGGCAAGCCATAGATTGGCTATTAGTGGATTTCAACTTGTCACCATAAGTTTGGAGACAGTGGGATCAGTTGTATCCCAAGGCATCCCAAACTTGGTCGATGGTGCCACTCGTGGTGATCACTATGATTTATCACCAGTGTCTCTTAAAGGGATATAGACGTTACAAGTGGGCGCCGTGAAGTAAATTGGATACAGTGCCTTACAACTGGCCGCAGATTCCAGGGAGTTTTTTGTCTCCCCAGGAATGTAGTGATTCATACCGGGCCGTTTCTGAACTTCACCGACGACATACAGATCTTGTGTGTTTCATGGTTGCAGTTTTCTGCAATATTTTGTCTCACATGTGTATGCATTATAAGTGCGTGGTGAATGTCAACAGGTTTGATGAGACTAAGCCCGAATTTCACCTATGGACTAAGATGCAGCAGATGCCAAGTGCCACATGAGATCATTGGAATGCATGGTGATTACCAATTTCCTCCACGATGCGAGCTCTGTGTTTGCTCTAGAGAACTCAAGTTAGCGTCAAGAGCAGCTTGTGGCATGGCTAAGTTATCAAAAGGCGCATGAAACTTACCTCTTCAAGCATGATGAGGATGTTTGTCGCAATAAGGAGATGGCTAAACTACAGCTAATTCTTCAGGAGTGCAAATTTAAGGATGCGTATAAGCACAAGAGACCTCGACTTGAAGTTAGACCATGGTCTTAAGTAAAGCGTGATTTTTTAGAAGCCTCAAGTAGGAGGAACTATGTGCAGACGATGTGAAGACCGGATTAAGAGATTAATTTTTTTTGTTTGCAACTAAAGCCTAAGAATTTGAATACTTCCAAACTTAGAGTATGGCTTATTATAAATGCCGTGATGCCGAGCAGATAGCTGATTTTGAAAGTTGAACAGAGAACCATATAATTATAGTCTTTTTATGGAAAAATCATCGGCTAGTTAAGAAGAGTAAACGTTTTGGAATGATGAACAACCAGGGGATTATAAAACCATAAAAGTGGAAGTATGTTGGAAAGAGGTGTTTCGATGAATTGAAGCCGCATGCACACAAAAAAAACAACGTGTAGCAAGTTATTAAAAAAAATGTGTGCTTTGTTGCATCTGCCTCTATCTACAGGAGACAACCTATCTAGTCAGGCATGGTGGGACAGGCCACGTACAATGGATAGATACCCGGCACTAGCACCCGGAGGTTGCCACGGTAGTATCTATCTGTGTCACACATTAACTAGACCACCAAGGCCTGCTAGATGAAAGAATGTATTTAGCCAGCATATGCATTGAGAGCTCCAGAAGCCTTAGCAAACAATATGGGACAAATGCCGATCCTAGTATGGAGAAAGTATAAACACTTCTATCATCGTTACGGTTATCCAAGAAATATGTACAACAGATTTTTACAATCTGAAGCATGATGAACAATAACAATGAACAAAGGGGTATGAGGAATTTAGGGAAGAATGAAAAAAGAAGATTGATTCTAAGGAGTCTGTGACTTACGAAAAAATAAAGAGAACCTGTCAATACAAACACAGTTTTTTCTGTACGCGGTTAAGAGTAAGTTTTGGAAGAAACAAACAAAATGGAAGAACAAATAATTTTCCTATATAGAACCGATATGTAGTAAGTTTACATTTATATGTAGGTTTCTTTAAGTTTAAATTTTTAGAGAGGATTCTATAAACACTCTTTAGAGTTAGATCATATCTTCTAGTGAATTTAAAGAAGTGAGAGTTTAAGTCACATCCTTGACCAAACTAAAATCTCAAGAACCAGAAAAACAATAAGAACAAAGTCCCTTGAAGAAAAGAACAAATGGATTAGATCCTTATTTCCCTAAAGAAAACCAGTCCTTTAAAACCCTGTTACGAGTCAGTTTCCTTAAAAACATGACCTCAACGGAGTCACGGACATAGGTTTCTCTGGAGGAAAGTGGAGAAGCACGTTTGTGGGGGCGATGTTATTGTGAATGACAGTTGCCTTGTGGACTTGGGCCATGGTGCACATCAAAGCCCAAGCAAGTCTTGCCCTATCTCTCCAAAAGGCTAAGATCTGTACAGTGTCCTCCGCCAAAATGTATGGAGCTGAAAGGATTGAGTTGCTTGAAGCCCCCAGATTTGCTTTTGAATCGACGGTTCTAAAATGAGCGTAGCTACCACCATCCTACCACATGTGTACGCTTCCATATTCTTCGTATTCACAGTCCAAAACTCTATAACTCTTAGGCGTACATCACATATCATGGCTTTGTGAGGCTATTGTCTAAATTTCTCCTTTGGATGGGACGCCGTTGGCATTTTTCCAGCAAACTCCATGTATGCCAAAACGGCTCTCAAATCCACGATGAAGACCTTCCAAACATTTCCATATCCATCGACGGCGTTATATCCAAAAAGTCCATTGTAAGGTGATTTTTACCACTTCAACAAGACACCCAAGTATACCCACACTTTATAGAATTTGTTACGGGGATGATCATACGCCTAGTTTTAAGTAATTGGAGATTAATTGTGTAGTTAAAGCTATCCTCTTGTTTGTGCTTAAGGTTATCTACCTATCTTTAAGGAAAGTAGGGCTGTTAGCATCATTCTTAAGGATTCCATCCACAAAGAATAACCCCCAAAAGATCTCTCGTGCCTTAAAAAGGAACATTTGTCCTTATAAGATTGTGCTTGTGCCCCTAACTTCTAAAAATATGCCACGTTGGGCTAATGAAAGATTCCATTAAGTCTCATGGCATTGGTTCCTTAATTAAGCCCTTAATAATTCAAAGTCTTACTTAATGCAACTCGATCCACTTCTCACGTCCGTCCACTCAATCCACGTGATCACTACTTAATACAAAGGTTAGTCTTAAAAAGCACACACACAACTTAACTTAAGTCTTAATGAGTTCACCTATTAAATCCCAATTTAAGTTCACTTATCCATGCTTAATCCTTCAAGACGGGTGGTATCCTACATGTGGGAATCTGTTCCCACAAGGTTCTGGAAGTTAACCTAAAAATCCGGCAAAAACAAAAAAAAATTAGTGTTAGAATGTTAGAATCATAAGTTTGAACTATAGAATAGATAAATAAGAAATAAGACAACCTAGGGGTACCAAAGATCCTTAAAACTGTTTAGGAATTACCATAAATCCAAGGGATTTGGAACCGGAGAGATCGCTCACATCCGGAACCTGCCGGAAGCATCTGGAACCGGAAGTAAACCGGAGCCGGAGGGAACTCGGATCCGGAATTGGTCCGGAGCCGGAACCGCTATTATGACCGTAAGGGCCGTCCGTACACCGCCGAGGGTATTAAAGCAAGAAGTTAGGTTTAACTCCCCACACTTCTTGGCTTACTCTTTTCCCTTCGCCCGTGCGTCTTATCTTGTTGATTTCCTTAGAACGGAAGTGTTTCCGGTAGAGAGGGTGTGTGGTGAGGTCAGTGCGTGCAGGCAGTATCGGAGGAACTGTGAGAAATTCTGCAGAGATGGCGGAAGGAGAACCTTCCCGGGCTACTCGGGGGACGACGACGCAACCGGCGGTTCAACGGGTAGTCCCGATCATACCGACAGACCCGGAGGAGAAGGCCGTCCTCGAACACTACCTCACCAACATGGGCTGCCGAGGGCTTCTCGACGTTGCGTGGGGAGCAAAGGAGGCGAAGCTAGTGGTGGAGTTACTCGGTGAACCGGACAACTAGTATGACGGCACCATACGAGCTCACCCCGAGGCATGGGGTATTCCGGAGTGGCAGCGCACCTACTCTTTCAGTAGCGGAACAGTCAAGACAGCGGAGCGGAACGACGACATCCTGGGAGACGAGTTCACGAAGCAGGCCAACACAAGGAAGGCTACAGTACCGACGACCTCCGGCATAAAGACGCCCAAATTGTGGTAAGATTCTTAAACCCGATCTTTCACCCGAAGAAATCTAAACGGGTGGTGTCTAAATGGGCCACCACCATACTAGGTTCAATGAGGGAGAAATTTAGTGTAGATTGGGCCTCGCTTATGAGCGAGATGATCAACCGGATGGTGAGAGGGCTCCAGAAGTCGAAGAGGGCCGGCACCCCTCTTCCCTCGTACCTCACTCACCTCTACGCACAACACGATGTGCTTACCCCGGACGAGCAAGACGCATACGAGCTGCTGCTGGAGATCCAGAACTATGGCCGTCCGGAACCAGGAGACGATAACGAGGTTGCGGAGGACGTGGAAACTTCCTTGCCCGAGACAGTTCCCCAAACCCGGAAGCGGAGCAGATCTGTACCACGGGAGTCGACACCGGGACCATCTACATCGATTCAGCCAACGGGTGAGCAACCTCCGCAAGACCCCAGGTCAGCTCCACGTGAAGGTCACATTCCTCCGGCGGAGCCTCCGCACCTTGTTGGACTCGACGGGCCCGACCTACTAGAGCTCATCCAGCATGCAGGTTGGCATGCGGCGATCGTGTGCCAATCCGAAGCACGATTACGAGAGGTCTTGGACGGCATCGGCGGGAGCTGGAGGTAGAGAGGGTCGTGGAGATACCGACAGCGATCCAAGAACTACAGAAGAACACACTCCGACTTCAAGCCCTGGAGATCCAGCAGGCTGCTATCATCCGGAGTCGAGACAAATTTGCTGCCACATGCGACGAAACGTTTACAGCGTTGACAGAGTCCCGAAAGAAGCTGAAGGAAGCGGAAGATCGAGCAGACGCTTCCGCACAGGCCTTGACGGAGGTACGCGCAGCTTTAGCTTTTTCGGTTGACACGGTCAACCGGAGCCTTCTCTTCACATATCAGCTAGAGAAGGAAGGCAGACTGAACCGGATCCAGATCATATGGTTCTTGCACGATCACGGCAAGAAGATAGAGAAGACATGGAGTCGCATGCACGAACTGATGGCCAACCTGCCCACTCAGGGACCGGAGAACCAGAGCACCCAAGCACCGGAGGACATCGCAGTTCGGGTCCGTATCCGAACGTCTCCGGACGAACCCGGACCCTCAAGCATACACCCGGAGGTTTCTGGGAAGCAGACGGAGATCCCAACTCCGGCAGAGCCTGCTGCACCCATGACTGGCAGTCCTCCTGGCAACCCAAGCCCCGGTGCTGGAAGGCACTGGACGAAGTTACTACCGAAGGTAAGTCAGGGCGAAACCCCTTCTCCCATCCAACTTGCACCTACTCCTCCCTCATCAGGCCGCCGGAAGTCCACTCCACCACTCGCTAGGCGTTTGGCGACGGATCTTCCTAGTCCCGGAGCCGAATTCCAAGGCTTTGCTGAAGCTCCGGAGACCATTGTGGTGGATTCCACCTCCGAACCCCTTCTACCGGCACCATCACAGCCTCCAACTTTCGGAGCCGGATCACAAGACCTTCCGGCAGCTTCTACACCCAAGCGGAGGAGGGCCGGCAAGACGAAGGCAGAGGCATCTACGAGACGTACCAGTCCAAGATTCAAGAACGTTGGATCACCCCCTTAGGTTGGTTAGATTTAGAAGTAGTAGTAGCTTAGGGATCGGAATTAGGTAGCGATTAACGATGGGGCCCAGAGTTGCACCCGGCTACTTAATCCGGAAACTAAGCCTTCCGAAAACTTGAAACACTTCCGGAATTTTGCGTACTTTTTGGATGTCCGGAATCCGGTCCCAGAAAAATAGGATCTGAGAGTCACTTTTCCGGATTTTTCGGGATAAGATCCTTAACTTTAAGGATAAGATCCCCCAGATTTCTCGTAGATAGGATTAGCCTTAAATTAGAAATAGTTCTAAGTACTTAGTAGATGAGTTTTGGAAAACTCATCACCTTGTTTCATTTCCTTTACGTTGAATATATTTCAGAGCTTTCACTGGATTTGCTACCTAGTACTTGTGAAGAGAGGTATTTTACGCGTGAGGTTCAAGGTCCGTTACTGTAGTACGTATTTGTGCAAGTTTCTTCGAAGAAAAGGTTGTTTTGTTAAGCTAAGGAGTGAACCGGCTTAGATCTTCAGTAGGGGAGTGTCCGGAATAATTGGAGGAGGTTACAGAGGTGTTCCTGATCACCTTCAGAAGTCCGGAAGAACCAGGAGGAGAAGAGATCTATTGCAGAGGTGTTCCTGGTAGTCTCTAGGGCACGGAATAGTCCGTGTCAACCCGGACTTCGGTCTAAAACCGGAGTTTACCCCCACGATAGGAAAAACCTACTATGTGAGTCTAGAAGGAGTCCTCCCCAATAAAACTTCATCAGTATCTTTGTAGGGCTACAAAAGTGCTACCGGAACGTCGTTGTAGTCGGGACGTACCTATGCGTGACTGCATCCGGAAGGCCTTCCGGATGTCGTGAGAGTTACGTCTGGAAGAAACACCATACCACCGGTTAGTAGATTAGGAAGAGAGTGATTGTACGGTCACTATAAATCCCGGGGCAGTGGGTGCCTAGCCACATAAAGTCACAAGGCAGTAGGGAATCCGCCGACTTACACAAAACAGGATCAGTGGCCTTCCGGTCACTCGTTTAAACCTTCCGGAAGCTGCTCTGAGGAGGAACAGAGTCAAATCAAACTACCTTCCTGGTTTCCGGAAACCATTTCCGGAAACAACTGTAAAAACGTTCCGGAAACTAGTTCCGGAAAGTTTTGCTTGGGTTCCGGAATCCGGAAGGATCCGGAACTATCACTGAATATATTTACTAACCTATGTGATGAATAGACTAGTGGTTTTAGAATAATTTGAAAGGATAAATAGATCTCTGTGGGAACGATACCGGAGTGGTTTACTTTGGAAGCACTTGGTGACGAATGACTGCATTCCGGAGGAATACTGACTCTGCCAACTAAGACACTACACTTACACTTATTCTCCCTATGCCTTAACACTTAGACTTAAGATATATAACTATTACTTAAGTATTCACTCATGATAGACTCCATATATTTAAGGACACAACCTCTGGACTTAAGGTCCTTAAGCACTCACACTCTTACTTAGGACCGACCTTTAAAGGACACACACTTTGTCTTAAGTTTACTGAGTATACATGTGTCTATTTGTGAAACGCTTAAGGACTCACTCATTACACTCTCTAAAATATCTAGTTTCTTAAGCCCTCATCAATCCTTACAAGTCTCACACTTTTATTCTCAATTCTTTAATACGCACAAATTAGACCAAATCATCACTAACTTCTTCTAAGTTTCCAACTTAAGTCTACCAAAATAAGGAGTGAATATCACCCAATGCAAATGATGTCCTACGCTCTCGCCCATGCACACCTTTAAGTCATAGATCTTAAACTTAAGGGTCATCCTTGTGCATAAGTTCTTACTCTATATAGACTTGAGCAATTCAACTTCGACTTAAGATTCTTAAGTTTCTATACTAATTATATATATGCATATGACACTCTTTGCTATGCAACAAGGTTTGCCACCCTTGATGTTCATTCCATAAATTGCATTAACATGAATAAGAACTCCACTCTTATTTTTAAGATTCTCAAGTTATGCTCACTCTCACTCAAGATCCAATTAAGTACTTATGCACTGCACTGCTTATGCATTAAGTCACTTGATTTTGCATCAACTCAATTAAGCCTACACACTTATGATTAATGCTTCAACGCACACAAGGTCACACACACGACTTTAATAGTTAGGGTGTTTCCCTAACTTATTCTATGAAGAATAAATATGTAATGCATTCATGCATAGGACTTGACTCTCTATCAAGACCTAATGCATACAATAATAATTATAAAACACAATAAAATCAATATATTAATTAAACAAGGACTCTTACAACTGTGAAGAGCTCTTTTACTAGCTTTACTCCTTAAGCTAGGGCTCACTCCATCTTCGCTCGAGGTAATGGCCAAGAATGCTAAAAATTCAAGCTATTCATGCTACTCTTAATCCAAGAGGCACACCTCTTGGCAAGAGGTTTTCCCTAGCATTAACCATTAAGATTAATTCCACTAAATCCTCACATCTACCATATATATTCATGAAAAGGCACACCCTTTCCAAAGGGTGCGAGTTCAACCCTTATTCCCATTGTTTCCTAGTTCTTGGATATGAAAAGGTATAATTTAATTAATTAACTACTTAGTGTAAACTTAATCATTAATTATCTAATTCTCAATATATCTATAATCCTTTTTATACATAATTGTTTTTAAAAACTATTTTTAGCATTTTGGTTCTACATCTATAGACTCCAATATCTTCTGGAAGGAATTGCATGCTGTATAACATATGCATGTGCATAGCCGACTTCATTGTTCATTCATTCCGAGGCATGACTCTTGTAAGAGAGGTTGATAATTTGCCAATTGTAATCTTCACACCTTCAAAAAACTTGCGGAGTTCCAAGTCCTAAGGCAAATGCTGGCTCCCTCAAGGTTTTTTCACCTTGCAATCGGATACATGCGATGCATTACTCGTGCATTGAGTGATTGCTCCCTCCATGAATGAGACATAGTGGTACATGGAATATGCATCTTTGTACAAGTGAGAACTCTCCAAAGCGCGCTCGAATTTTGACTAAAGGTTGGCTTGTAGACACACAATTCTTGGCTCTCCTTTCTCCAAATAAACCCGACGGAATTGCACCACGTCAGTTTCACACCACCAACAATAATATTGTATTGCCACACCTCGAAGAAATGCAGTATTCTCCTTCGGAGAATAACCTACATCCTTCTCGTACGTAGACATTATCTGTTTGGCCCTCTTCGACGGTGCCTTTGGTTCATCGAAGGAATTGTGGCTCGACTCTCCAATGTTTGTAGGTGGAAGCTCAGATGCATCTGGAGCATCTAAATCAACATACACCGGGCGCTTCGAAGTATTCAAATTTGTGGCCATTGCAATAATTGTAAACCTTCACAAACAAGAATTGTGAAAAAGAAGGCAAAACCTCCTCCTCTCAAATGTGTGGTGGCCCACCTCTTAGTTCCTAGCAAAGTACGAATAGTACTAGGACAAGGAGCCATTTGAGAGGAGCCTAATGAACTGAGAATATATTTTGTCCCCTTTATAGTGGCGTTGAATAAACCAACTCCTTGCATGCGCCCATGTGGCATGCGCTCGACCCCAAAATTTGTACAAGCCCAACCCCTTATCCGTAGGCACGCGCCTCCAGACGCCACATGCCCGGCTCACATTGGCACCGCGCGCCTAGGTTAAGTACCTAGGTTTAGGTCGGGCGCCTAGGTAACGTACCTAGGTTTAGAACGTGCCTGACCCGAAATCCGTACGCGCCCGCCCTAGTTTAGTTCGCGTGTGGCTTGAATTTGCATCTGTCCGCCCTAGTTAAGTACGCCCTCGGCCCCACGCCAAGTGCGCACCTTCCCTTATCCACGCGCTCGATCGCCATGTGTGCACGCACGACCTCAGATTTGACATGCCCGACCGTAATTTGTTTGTGCGAGAGCGCTAGCCGTACGCGCCCGGCCTCAAGCAAATGTGCCCGGTCCCTAGTATGCATGCGTTAAATCCACCATGTGGCTTGCGCACCTGCCCACAAGTATAAATATTGGGGTCACGCTCAACCCATCTCCCATTACTCCATTTGAAAATCAAGTTTTTCAACTATCTTTTTAAGGCGGCTGATTGCATGACCTTTCATTGGAGCTCCAGAATTGCACACTAACAACGTATTGCACCATCTTAATTTAGGGTTTGTATTAATTAATATCACTGACTTGGATTATTTTGATATTCAATGAGGTAAAAAAAATTTATTTTTTTTAGCTAAAGCTAAGCATAGTTGCAGAATATTTTGGTAGATTTTAAGAATTTTTGCTCTATGGAAAGTGAGAGTAAGCCAGAAGCCCAACATCAACTACCAATGTCCAGCGCGCAGAGGAAGAGGGAGAAAGACAAGGATAGGCCATGGCATGGGAAACTCCAGAAGAAGCGGATGCACGTATTCAACAATCCAACGAAAGTTACATTCTAGGGTTGGGAAGATGAGCCATTGCCATGGTCTCTCCTGACCTGCAAAGATTACATCAAATGGTGCCACTTGTCAAAATTGTTTGTTCCACATCGCCATTTGATACATCGTCGAACAAACAAGGCAAATTTGAAGTATTGCTCCATCGAGCAGTTCCGAACTCGTGCCCTCCAAGCGCACCAATACTTATACGAGCTTGAGTTTATGTCGCGCAATGACTCTCCCCTCTATCTTGCTTGCATGGTTTATGCTGAGATCATTCTCAATATGCGAGAGAATTGGAAGACTGTGCGGAAAACTTTGAAAATGTTGAAAGTATGGATGCATTCCGATATGCCTAGGGAACAGCATCCAAGAACACCATATTCATTATATTGTGAGATTTCCAGGGTTTTAGGAGGTACACGCTCTTGAGTAATCTAATCATGTTACCATAGTCATGAAGCAAAACATGACTAGAATGGAAGTACAACACCATTATTGTAAGTTAATATGAAGATGTATAGGCAAACAACACCAAATTTGGAGAATCAAAAGAAATAATATCTTAAATTGCAGACTTTATTCATAATATGATAGAAGTAATCATATACAAAGCAAGCATCATCCTTTCCATGCACAAAAAGGCTTCTACTACGACCCAAAACATACACATGACTTTTTAGTCAATGCATATTTAGGTATAGCCAAGCTTAATGTGCACTTGTACAACACAATGATACCACTCAAATCTTAAAACTACTTGTTCTTCCCCACATCATCAGAATTTGATTTTCCTAGCAAAAGGGAACACAAAAATCAGCTTAAACCAAGCTCAATATGCAGCCACACATGTCAAAAAAACACAAACACCATGAGGTGAAATCCATTCATAGAGTTATGTGCAATTTAGGTGTTGGTGAAACGTGCAAAATGAAAACAATGTTGGTTAAGAGGAGAAGACACTACACATATTGAACAATGATATAAAATAGGACCAACCTCAGTAGTAGAACGCATATTTCCACTTAGAGATTGGAGCTTGTTCTCAACATTTTTGACCGTTGCAACACGTTGACACGTAGTAGGAATTGAGGGCATCTTTTCTGATGATATCGTCGTGGGTGGTTGAATTACTCCAGCAAGTGTTTGAAGTGCGTGATCCTATGAAGTAGGGACAAAAGGAGTTAAAATGCAACATGTGCATATTTAGCTCTATTCGAGCTGAATATGCACATTGCCAAAAAAGACTTAGGTCAAATAGAGAGAAGGGGAGGAAATAACATGCTTCAAGGGAGAAGAGACAAGGATTCCTCATAACGGCAAACAAGCACTTCGTCACCTTTTGCACAAAACCTATCAACACTGGGGGACCCCAAAATACGGCGAGATTGAAGAATAGAACGGGAGGCAACCTTTTGAATGCAAATTTTTGGTGGCGGGCTGTTTACTTCATCTTCTTTAATTGGAGCCATCGAAGAGTCCATCAAATAATGAGTTGTTGGGGGGGAGTACAAATCATTTTGTTTACGTGGAATTAAATATCCACAGTCTTTAGACTTCAAAATGGAATCCATGGAGGCAATACAACGGTTTACTTGAGAAAATGGTGAACGGATCTTTTCCAAACATGGAAGCAAAGAGAAAACAAAAACTCACAAAACCAACAATAACAAACAAAAAACTACAATCATTGAAGTTACTCTTGGAGCCACGGAAGCAAGAACTTGAAGAGGAACATATCGTTTCATCGATCCCCTTTGTAGGACCAAGTATTTGCCAGAAGCACATTCTCCAGATCATTAAGGACGTGCTTGTACGGACTGTCATCTATGATGATGGTATTCTCCTTCGTAAAGAATCCATTCTTTTTTGTGAAAAGGTCTCTTGACAACGTCTTCAGAAATACCTCTTTATCCGAGTTCTTAACCTTCAGATATTGAGGTACATTCCGGATCACAGCAGTTACGACTCTCCTACAATGCTCTTGCCCAAATATGATTTTTAGTGAGGCTAGTTTAGGGAAGAGGTAATTAACGATGCTACTAGTGGTGTTCAATTTCATCGAGCTCCAGACCGATATCGATGCAAACTTAGAAACAACGTCCAAAAATGCCTTGCAGCCTCGACAAACATACACTAGCTTTGGGCCGACCTTGGCTGGAACTTTAATCGAGTGTAGCAAAGAACATGCATTGAAGGCTTGCGTAGAAGACCTCAAGGAAAATTCCTCACATACACACAATATACCGTTCAAGTCAAACACAATATTTAACCATGGTTTGACCATTCAACGGGTTGAACGAGGAACACGGACTATGGCACTATGAACGCCCTCCAATGGCTCGACCACTTGGAATTCAGATGGGAAAGAGTGGAGGTACATGTTACTAAACTTAAACAATATATAAAAATAGAGCACACAATATTATACGAAGAAGAAAGCACTGCAACAGACAACACAATCTTTGCCATGAAGTTGTGAAAGCTAAAGTTATACCTGTGAATTAATGGCCAAAGTAGTATCAATGCGCCTTGCACCAACCACAAGAGGATGCTCCGTAGGACCGGCATCATCTTCAATGGAATCCCATTTGAGGCTTAGGGCAGCTCAAAGTCAGCAAATTTGTTTATGGATTATGAACAAACATGCCCAAAAAATGAACCCACAATTGATACTAAATAGGATCCACATTCAGCTCAAGTTGAGCTGATTGTGCAAGTGTATGACTATTGAACAACTAAAAGCACACATGGGGAGGACAATATTATATACAAAAAGAAATGCATATTCAGCTCGAGTTGAGCTGAATATGCATTACCCATAACAATGACTTTAGGAGAAAGAACGAACATCAATACAAAATAGAGGCACACATACTACTACATATGTGTAGTAGATTTACTTCAACTCAAGTGAAGTATGAAAAAAGATATAATGAAATGAAGAACACATAAAGAACATTTAAAGGGATGGAAGTGATGTAAGAGATTGGAAACAGAAACAACATCGAATTTACTGTGCCAAGGTTAATACAGACAATAAACATCCATGTACATTTACAAACAAAGGTTACGGTACTGAAGTATTTGAGGAAACAAAACTTGCAAGACAAGAAATCTCGATATCCTAGTCCTCATCAAGAATTCCACTTGAAGAGCATTCTGGAGATGCTCGAGCGCTGGTTGGTGTGTTGACTTCATTTGCAACTTCTATCTTTTCCATCAAGATCTCAATGATTGGCTCTACACACTAAACGGCGAAAAGCATGGGCTTTGCTCCAACATAGGCTGACTCTTGCGGAGGAAAACAAGGAGAAGACCGATTTGGATCCGATCTCAACAAAGACTGTTGGGGAGACGTCTCTCCAAGCAACGGGACCGTCTCCATCATAGCAGGGCTTGGAGACGGCGTTCCTACAGTCGACCCTGGAGTTTCACCTAAAATATGCTCCATCGGCTTGGACTGCGGTGGCAACAATTCTCGAACCTTGCGAACATGGACGCGATCATCGCTTGCGCGTTCCGCTCCATGTCGGCTCTCTACACTGTGATAAACTCTTCTTGGCGCACCTCCTGCCATCTTGACAACTCTTGGTTGAGCCTCTTTTTCTCCTTGACCTTTTTTAAGAGCATCTCGACCTTCAATGCTATATCAGCCTTTGTGGTGGGAGGGGACATAGATAGGGCGGGCGAGTTTAGTATTATAGGAGTTCGTTGGCGCTGATGCGGGGGCGTGAGTGTAGAAGCCATCAGTTCAACGTCATTGTTGGAATTTCCAGTTGAGGAATTAGCCTTGCTCTGCGAGCAAAGGTTGGATGGCCTAGCCCCATCTGCTAAGACATTGCACCGCCGTAGAGCAAGATCCTCAAAACCATCGGCACAAAATGCACCAATATTTGCGCCTTCACTAACCCGAGGAGAAGCGGGGTCTGATGGCTCAACGACTCTAAGATCTGACCTCATAACATCCATGGTAGAATTCTCATCATCATCTTCCTCATCATCATTGTCGTCTTCAACTTGCCTCTTACCCTTACCCTTACCACGAGGGGGCTTGAGAGGATATTTTGTCTCGTCAACTGGATACCCGTTGATAATGAGTCCGCTTTGAATAGAGACAAAACCAACTTGGCCTTGTTCTTGTACCAATCACTCTCACAAGCCTCGCAGATGCAGGCACACCTTAGAGACTCAATCTGCAAGGTATACCAGAGACACTTGGAATCAATAAACTAACTCAAATGACATATAATTGCATACCTTGAAACTACTCAACTTGCATATTCAGCTCAAGTCAAGCCGAATATGCAAAGTGCTTATCAATCTGTAGTTCCGGGTTGCACATTCAGCTCCACCTGAGCTAAATGTGCAATCTGGAACTACAGATCGATAAGCACTTTGCATGTTCAACTCGACTTGAGCTGAATATGCAAACAAGAGATAACATCAATGAACTCAATTGAACTTCTTACCACTGATGCAATAAGAAACTTTGAGCCTCCAAAGGCAGAGAAGACTAAGTCCCTAAGACTGCACCATTCTTTGAGTACTTGAAAGTAGAACTCCATCGTGAACTCAGTAGTGTTCACGCGATACTCCAACTCATTGTACTTGCGGACCTTGGAGTTTGCAACATGAAGCGGAAAGGTATACTCCTTTGAAACTACGCCAGGGCAAGCCAAAGGCTTACGGACTAGCCAAAGAAGTTCCACAGGATCTTTCGACAACTTGTTGCTAATTGGTAGATCCTCGAGCCGCTTATACTTGGCGGTAATGTATAAAGAACTATATGTCTCGTATTCATCCCCAAATGGGAACTTCTCGATTTCAGAGAAGACTTGCCTTTCCTCTGCTTTGGTCCCACAAATCCATAGCCAAACATTTGGGTCTGCCAATCCAAGGCACCCTCCAGTCCGTAATGCCTCCATGAAGTCCTTGAAGAATGGGTTAGCCTCCGTTGATGATGGCTTCATATCTTGCCCTGGAGTTGATCTAAAATCGATCAACGTGAGCCGAGGCTATTCACCGCAAGGATCCCATGTGATTTTGGGCCACACACCAATGCATCATTGATGATGTTGTACTTTCGGATGTATGCAAACCCTGACGCTTCTTCGAAGTGTTTGCGCATATCCAAGAACAACTTAAACCAAGCTTTTGCATATGGCGATAGCTCCTCCACAGACTTGTTCTAGCTCCAAAGTTGTCGCGCCTCAGTGAAGAACGCCTCACCGGGTTGATCGACAAGTACCCGCATGGTTGCGGATGAGATGTGATATTCACGCTTAAAACGCTTCCAGTTTCCAAGAACAAAATTGTTGTTTGCATCAAAAACTACAAGAGCAAGCTTCAGTTTCTGCAACTCTCTTCGGACAACATTCTTTTTCTTGCGCCACTCAATCCATTCCCCAGCCGTGTAATTGCTATCCAATACCCTGCTTGGTGCCTTGATGACCACCTTCGGGTACCGCAATTGTCGTTTTGGTCCGCTGTGGTTCAAAATGTGGTTCAACAACCTCATATGATCTACATCAGTGAGATTACCGAGCCACTTGAAGAACTCTTGATTTAGACCACCATCTTTTGCTGGAATCCACTTCAAGTTCTCTTTGAATTTGCAAAGGGGGTTGGTGTCAACGTCAATCAAGTCCCTTTGGGCGCTTACGGCCATCACATCTTGCCAAAGATTGAAAGTAGAATCAGGCGACATGATAATCTTAGCTTCATTTGTGAGAACCAATTGGGGAATCAAACTTGATTCGCTAACCAACTGTTGGTTCTTTGCAACGTCAATGCATGCAAACTGACGTTGAATGACCTCAATGAACTTCTATAGGAGGCGCAACGATTGTATTAGTAAAAGTAAACAAATGGTGACAAGGGTGTGCATATTTAGCTCAACTTGACCTGAATATGCAATCGCAATCAGGATTGCTCACCTTATACGCCTTTGTCGTAGGCTCTTGGAGCTCCATAGCTGCCCGGCGTATTCTTCTTCTATGGTGGTGTTGGGCGACCTAGATTGGTCCATGTCGACCGTGCGGACAAGATGTTGGTCGACCATGTTGATTTGAAGACGGACAAGTGATTGACTCCGTTGTAGAATGCCAAGATCTTACGCAGCTTCTCTTTGTCATCGGACCATACGACAAAGCACTTCCACACGCAAAAGTGCCTCACTATGGTCTCATCAATAGTTCCATCTGCTATCATTGCTTTGCTTGCCGCCAAGATATATTGGCCATTTATAAAGTATAACTTACCCTTTCGAATGTCTTCCCAATCTCCATCTGATTTCTCCTTCGTCATCGGCATCATGCAAAGCGTCTGCTTGAGCGAATTATCGGGCATGTCAATGAGGTAATTCATTACCGCATCCATGCCCATTTTCTTAAAGGCCCGAATCGTCCAATCCTGTGGTGGTGGTGTTAACTGCCGAACGTCCAGCTCCTTCTTCATGTCAGGGTCGTACAGAAAGCAGTCCTGGCAATTTTTTCAAAACTTCTCGTATACCTCCGCTGCATTTCCATAGTCAATGGCTTCATCAGGACACAACTTGTGCGGCAGATCGGTGATCGCTGAGGCAATGCTGGCCTCATCGTTTGGCTTAACAACTTCTTGGTTTTTTGCACTAGATCTTAGTGCTCTTCGAGTTGAAGCCTCCGAAGCAAGTGATCGATGTTGCCTCTTCGGTGGCGTCGAGTTTGTGGACAATGATTTCCTTGAATTTGCCCTACCAGTTTGAGCCGTTGCAGTCCATTGACTAGTGAAACCGCCTTGACTAACGTTGCCACTCTTGGTCCTACGAAAGACCTCCACCAGAATCATATGGGATGGGGTTTGCGAGTTTTGAAGAACCTTCATTGCCATTGCATAGAGGAGACTTGTCAACTTCGATGACAGAGCTTTTGCGCGGAGAGGCCCACCAATGTTGCTCTTGCAGGACTCTTCGTCATATTGTTTGAGAATGTCCTTCTTTATTGACTCAAACATTGAGTTCTCAATACTGTCGAGAAAGGGATCAAGGCTGAAAACTTGAGTCATGCAGTTGATAAGAACCGTGTACTGAAGACTGCTTTCAGTTGTCATCTCACATTTAACCACGAGGTATTTCTTGAGGTGGTCAAACTCGAAATCTTGGTTGTTCATTGCAATGGAAGCAGTATTTGAAGTTTGGTTAACTATGCGTTCTCAACGCGTCACAGTATTTTCTAGAGTGTGCATATTCAGCTCGAGTCGAGTTGAATATGCAATACGTAAGATTAATTGTACAAGAGTGGTTCTGTCAAGAAGTTTCAATTAAGGTTTGTATTACAATCAGCCTGATTTTCTTTTATGTATCTTCTATTTTTATGATTACAATTGGATTTCGTTTCATATTTCAGATTTTCCTATTCCCAGTGCACATTTAGCTCCGCTCAAGCTAAATGTGGACACGAAGCCTAACTAATTGTGCACATTCAGCTCGAACCAAGCTGAATGTGCACATTTTGATCAATCTAACGCGCACATACTAATGAACCAAAAGTGCATATTCAACTCGAATCGAGCTGAATGTGGACACAAAGCTCATGAGACTGTGCACATTTAGTTCAAGTTGAGCCGAATATGTACATTCTGATTATTCTAACGCGCTTACCAGATCAACCCATCGTGCACATCATCCAAAACTAAACGTGCACATTTAGCTCAACTCGAGCTGAATGTGCTCATCGTGATCAACCAAACGTGCATATTCAGCTCGACTCGAGCTGAATGTGCAGTACGCTCATGACGTGTATTGCATATTCAGCTCGAGTCGAACTGAATATGCACTAATTATATGGATGCAAAATTACAACTTCATTCATATTGCCAGCTCCATATGAATCTACCTACCTTGTTTCCATTTTTCACTTCAAAGTCTCTGGATTTTCTCTCCGATTCATCGGTGCTGAGATTCGACAACTCGTTGTCACCCTCCTCTTTGAAGATATCGAACGTATCAACACAAACCCAAACTCATCAATTTCAATCGTTCCTTGAACTACCCTATTGAATTTGAATCAATACTACAATCTAAACTCATTTTGAAACTATAAAATTGAACTTCTTTCGTGGCAATTCAATCCACTCATACACATCACCTTGCATCTCAATTTGCATTGTAATTTCAATTCCATTACATAAAAGCATTGCAAAAATCAAATAAACCACAACATGGAAGCTAGAATTACTCACCTCAATTGAAGTCTCTTGAATCTTCAACCAATTGGCTTGAGGTATGTCTCACAAAGGAGCTGCTTCAGTGACAAAATGTTCCCCCTTTGAATCGCATTTCAATCACTATTACAAACCCAAACCTAAGCCGTCGCAAACATCCACAACTCACTCACAGAATTGCTCAACTCGCTCACAGTAATTGGACGCTTTCTTCACAAAACTTGTGCTCACAACTCACACACACAAGTCGCAAATATAAGTCGCTAAACTTGCTCCCACAAACTCATAACTTGCTGACAACACTCGCTCACACAACTTGCATCTCTTTCACAGAAGTCGCCGAAGTTGCAATCCAAACTTCATCACAGACCTCCTTATAAACTCCCACAATGTACAGTACCTTGCAAATGAGTTACGTTTATTTCTTGAACTGTCAGAACTTGTCTTCTATAGTGGTGTCACTTCGGAATGAGATCTTGGCAAGAATTTCAAACACTTGGCTACGTAACTTAGTGGATACATAAAAATCATAGTTGTGACTCACCAGCTGCTAAATTTAGGACGTACCAAAATGTCAACAGCTACAAATTCGGGAATTTTAAAAGACAGCTTGAACTTGTTGTCACTACAATTGGAATGCTTGCAACAATGTTAACTGCGAACACGCCATCACAACAAAGAATTTTTCTGACTTGCAACTACAAAATGGATCCTTGGGTTCTAAGAATCATAGTGGATTTGAGTGCTAGAGTGTTTGTAGCAAAATTGAGTATTGGTGGAGGTCAAAATTGTTGGGTATATGGTCTGTGCAAAGTTGTGCATGTTGTTGTTGTCTTTGCATGCTTGTTGTGTATTGGTTCCATTTCAGAGAGATGAAGACAAGGACTTTGAATGAGGAAGAAAGAGGGGTCATCGTGGGAATGCGGAGTGCTGGAATGTCAACTTATAGTATTGCGAAGGAACTAAAAATGAGTCAGTCAACTGTCTTCACTATCTGGAAGAACTAGTGTGAGCGCGGTACAGTGGTAGCGCATAAGCCCTGTTGAAGGGCTTAAAAGCTTTCAATTCGTGATAAGAGGGACCTTGCGCGCATTCTCAGCCAAAATCCTCACCTATCTCGTGGAGATATCATTGAGAAGATGAAGGTCAAAGTCTGCAAGCGCACATTGTCAACGTATATCAACAAATTGGGTTTTGGCAATCGAATTGCAGTGAGGAAGCCATATTTGAGCAAGAAATACAAAGCAGATAGGCTAGCATTTGCAAAGGCTCACAAGAGGTGGACTCTATCACATTGGCGCAACATTATGTGGACAGTCGAGTCTTCTTTTGAAATTGGAAAGACGTCCCGACAAGTCAAGGTTTGGCGTCGACTGTATGAACGCTACTCAATGGATTGCATAGCCCCCACATTCAAGACGGGCCGCACTTTTGTCATGATTTGGGGTGCCTTTAGTGGCTTTGATAAGTGCCCTATTATTGTTATGCCACTTCACAAACGCACAAGTGAAGATTTTGTGAATATTGTATATGAAGGTCGCTTAAGTGGCTTTTATTTCATGCATGATGAGCGTGAGAATCTTATCCTCATGGAAGACGGCGCCCCAGTGTATCGTAGTAAATACGCTGAAAGTTGGAGATTGGCGCATCACATTAAGAAGCTGAAGTGGCCGGCAAACTCGTCGGACTTGAACCCTATAGAAAACCTATGGATGATTGTAAAGGACTGTGTACAAAATGGGCCAATACCAAAAAACCAAGAAGAAATGATTGAATCCATTGAACGGGCATAAGAAGGCATCTCTAAGGAAATAATTGAGATCGTCATTGCTAGCATGCCTAAACGTATGAAGGCTGTAATTGATGCTAAAGGTGGTAGCATAAGATGGTAGGTAAAATATTCTAAGATACTTTATTGTTGTATGATTTTGCAAGTTTGTTGTAAAATTTTCTTCTTGCAGTAAAGTCCACTTTATTACCTTTCCAATGCAATTTTCCATACATGATTTGGCCCAAAATTGAATCTGTAATGCCAATTCAAAATTTCAACTCCATGTTTGTTTACTGCCTTGTGGATACAATAAACGTAACTCATTTGTAAGGTACTGTACAAATCCTTGCACACAAGATGAGTCCCCAAAACTCGACAACTTGAAAACCTACCAACTCGCGCACATCACAACTTACAACAAGTAAACTCTAAACTCTCACAACCCACACAACAACTCGCTCACACCTCACAACAACTCACAACAATGCGCTCACAACAACTCACATAAACACCTTCACAACTCACTACTCACAACAAGCCGCTCATTGTAATTTCAAACCCTACACTGACAACTCTCTCACATACAACACACAAGACTCAAACCCTCAACACACAACGCACAACACTCTCCTCACTCCCACACACATCCACGCTCACAAGTGATGCACAAACCCTTATACAAAGAAAGACTTGGTCTGCACAAGAGACGCTGAAGGGAGGTGAGGTTGCAAAAAAGACACTCACAAAAGATGAGAAGCGAGGTGAAACCCCCACCTACACAATATGAAAACGTACAAATGATTACCTTTTTGTAAAACGTCCATTCTATGGTTTTAGATTTTGATTGGAAGGTCTTATGACCGTGGGCCGCTTTTCCTCTTGACCGTGGGCCACCTTCACAAAGGGTTTAGCATATTCAAAAAATTGTGCAAGAAGTGGCAATATCGAAATTGTCAATTCAATTAAAATTTTTGGAAACATAAATATGTTTTTGAACAGTAATTGAAATGGACAAAAAGAAGGTTTACACCACATTACTGGTGTAGGAAAAATGAAATTAAAATCTATGAAGACATTTAAGTCTTTTGTACCTTGCTCGAGAATGTGTGACAATGTGTGAAAATGTTTAATTTGGGTTAATATAATTTTCATCACTAAAGACAATAGATTTTTTTAATAATATAAAAGAAAGTATTATTTATTGCTAGTGATCAATAATCTAACATTCAATATAGTGATCTATAAAAAGTTTTTGGAGTTCTCCATTGTGCCCACTTTCTCCATTTAATATAAAAATTTCTATAACTTTTTCATTTTATGTCAGGTTTAGATTAAAAAAACTCACAATACAATAAATAATTTCCACGTGTAGTAAAAATTCCATGGAAGAATAATATAAACTAACACCAATAGAACCAACTCAAATCTTTAAGAGTCCCCTGAGTAGACTCTTTAGACTTTAGGACTTGTTTAAGGGATTTTGGGATTAAAATACGTAACAATAGGATCCTCTTATACTAAATACTTATGAGATAATTTCATTATAAAATATGTGGCTTCTTATTATGTGTGGAACAAAAAAATTAGTATTATTTCCAATTTGTCGACCAAAATGACTACATGCAATTTACAATAACAAGAGAATTGGAAATTAATAATATTATAGTTACATTGAGAATTGACACCTTCATAACTATTTTAATATGTAACAGTAGGATTTTCTTTCAAACATTTCATGAAATAATGTCGTACAAATACTGTGACTTTTAACCACAATTTCTCTCAAAAATTGCAGTAGTAGTAAGAAGTTGAGTCTATGTGGTTATAAACTGAGACTTTTGACCTTTTATCTAAAACAACTTGCTACTACTAAAGAGAAATTTTGGCCATTGAAGGAACAATATGTAATTTTGATGTTACATATATACAATAATTATCAACTTCAAAGCTCTAAGACATGTTTTAACTAGACAGCTGTATACTAAAATAACATTGCACAGAATATCAAATTTGCCATATGTTTACTCAAGTACTCATAACTTACTTCTATTCATGAAAATTTGAAATAGCACTTATTTATGAAATCACGTACATTCATTCTTTGGTGAATATTAACTTTCATCTTTACTACAACTTATACTACAAAATAATCTATATACAATGGATGTTAGATTATAATTATAGCATGATGCCAAATAAAGTTCAAATTTGTCTGAAATGTTATATTATTGTTCAAGAAACTTTTATATGCATGATGATATTAGATTTTATAACAACATATAAGAATATTGAAGCAAGTAAAATCGTATTGAATGCTATTATGAAGGCACTTTGTTGATGTACTAAATCATAAGTATTTACTGTTCAACCCTAAAATATGTGATACTATAAAATATAAAACTATACAATCCCATATATTAAATAATGACTTGAAGTTAACATTTATAGTTATATTTAACAAGATAGTATCCAAAATAAATATAAGCTTGAAGATTTGTAGGTATATTATACGGCATTACAGTGTTACAAATAAATATCAAAAAGCCCATTTGGTGGAATCATTGTGTATCTAAATTCTAATTTTATCATATGTAGTATAGTGTTCAACAAACAATGATGTTACATATTATTTTGGATACTATAGAAGACTAGTATGTTATGTTGTTTATTTTGTGATAATGATATATACTATAATTATATCTTGCCAATTATTAAACCATGATAAAACAATCCCAGAATTTGGGAAAAATAACTTTATTTTTGCATGTTATATATTAAAAAACTTTATAACATCGATAATCACCATGTACCAATCAATTTTTTCTTCTTCTAGATGCATGTCTTGGATGACTACCATTATTTAGATTCATTTACATCTAATATGACCTCAACTTCATCTTCAACTTTCAAATTCCAAAAATTGACTAAATATGGGCCATTAACAAAGGTAGTAGTATTTTTCTACAAGGATTTGAAGGTTGTTTTACATTGTGCAAAACATGAACATATAAAGATTGAAGTATCCATAACAAACAAACCATGTCATTTTTTGTATATAAGAGAATACCTATATGTTGAAGTTTTTTAAAAATAAAAATTAATTTAAACTAAACTTATTGAGCATAAAATTTTACATTCACTCGGTATAACATGACCCAAATATAAAACAAAAGGCTTTTATTTTGAGTTATTATCCGTGAAATATATAAATTTTGTACTTGTATGTATAAAATTTAGTATTTATGACATAAAATATAATATTGAATTCACGTAAATAGTAATGAATAAATACACGGTAACCGCTAAAGGCCCAAGGCATTTCCACACCAAAAACGCTTCAAAATTGCTCGTTCTAGTGCAATGAGGAAAGAAGGAAACAAAGTCTTTTATTTCTACACTAGCAACGTCTTCACAAAATTTCATAAACTTTTTCCGCACAAATTGAAAGATTATAGTGTGTGAAGTAGAGAAAATGGTTCATATTATTCCTTGCATCGAGTGGAACAACAAACTCTGACTTCACTTGATTTTAGAATTTTTGCAATACTTAAGGTCTATGTACTTTACCATCTTGGTAAGCATGAAGTTAGTTCCTTGGACACCAATTTTTAGAGGTAGAAGAAGGGTGTAATAAATTCAAAACAATTGTACAAGAAGTGGAGGTTCAAAAATTACCAATTTACGTTTTATTTTTTTGTGAGATAAATATGTTTTGTAATAAAAATCCAAACCGTCGGTAGAAATGTTGCAACCCATTTTGAAGTAAAAAAATAAAATTTATAAAATAAAAAAATCTATAAATTTTATGTGGAAAAGAAGAAAGTTTTTTAGTACCTTGCCCGAGAATTTGTGACAATGTACAAAACTGTTTGACTTGGGTCAATGTGCTATTTTTCACTACAGACAAGAATTTGTTTTTTAAAATATGAAAGAAAATAATACTACTTGCCATTATTGAAAGAGTTACACTCGACTAAGTAATCTAGCAAAAGTTTTAGGACTCCCCCGGCGTGCCTGCTTTCCCCATTAAAACTTCAAAGTTCTATAACTTTTGCATTGAATGGCAGATTGAAGAAAAAAATGTTTGGACACAAAGTTTTTAGTATTGCTCATTAAATACAATACAAAGTTCAAAAAGAAATGTTATTGATTGACTTTAAAGGAACTTCCAAAAATTCTAAGAATCCTCCAAGGGGACTCTTAGGCCTTTGGGGTCAAAGATGATTTAAATTATAAAACACATAAATTATTAATAGCAAGTGAATCAATATTTCTTGAGACAATATCATCTTGCAAAATTAACTCAAAAGGTGTATATATTAATTCATAAAAAATGAGATGTTATAGTCACTTCGTAAATCTTATCTTTAGGTGATATGTAATGAATTTTCTTAAATCAAAACCATGGTTTAATTCAATTTTGATATGATAAACAATCTTATAGAAAGGACATTTTGTTTCAGTGGTAATATCGATGCTAATCTAAACCCTCATCATAAACTACAAACACTAAACTCTAAAACCATGAACCCTAAACCTTAAATCTTCAACCCTAAACACTAAACTTTAAATCCTAAATCCTAAAACCTAAACCCTAAACCCTAACCTGTAAACTTAATTCTAGAATTGTCTAGCTTGAAACCTTAAATCCTATAATTCACACTTCATACCATGAACTTGCAATCCTAAACCTTAAACCCTAAACCCTCAATGTCAAAATGTAATTTAAACCCTAAACCTAAATCCTTACTTTTAAATTCTAGTCATAATCAATATCTTCAATATGGAAATAAATGTAGGTAATCAAATATCCAAACCCCAATTGATAAGCTTAAATTGTAGACCGCACACCTTAGAATCACGTAAATAGAAACTTCCATTACATCGAGATATGAGGAGGAACTTATTTGGTTGTTAGTTTTTTGGTCAATTTTGGAAGATAGTATATTTGGAATAGCTCCTTCCCACCAATTGTGATGTCATTCCCGCTCTTTTCTTAACGGCAATTTGTTTGACGTGGTCAATACACCCCATCCTCTTCTCTCTCTCTCTCTCTTTTTGCACCTTTCCAATAGTAGGCAAGCCTTCGTGAATCTATATTGTCTCGAAGTACGCCTTGATTTTTGAAAGACCTATTGCATTCGAAGTCAATTTTCTCTGCAAGAAGTGGATACATTATTCTAGTTCAACTTAGTTGTGTTCGGAATTGCTAGTGATGCGGAGGTGTGTGATCGTGATAGGTGGCTACGGCCGTGACAAAGAGTAGGGTATTCTCTTCCTTCTTTATTCAAGACGTTTTGGTGGACGCAATTGGACCATTTGTAAGTCACTTCTGTCTACACTTTATGGTGATTTACTTGGCATTTGGTTTGCACATTTGATATTGCCATATTCAATGTAATGAAAAAGTTGTAGGAAGGAGGTCATACTTCGACGTCGCCACAATCGCCTCCTTAATACAGGTTTTGGAATTGGTGTTGTTTTTATACGTGTGTATGATATATACGTTCTTGCAATTGTTAAAATGCGTAGTTTTTGTTGGTATGAGTGCTTCAGGTTTTGAATCAGTACTCTTGATTTAGCAATCATCGATTGTGCACGATATTGCCGCCGTAAATTCCAGACATAGAATACATTGTGCACATACACCTCGACTCGAGTTGAATGTGTATAGTACATACTATGGACATTTTTACAAAATATATGTAGTGCACATTCAACTCGACTCGATCTGAATGTGCATATTTTATACTATAGACTTTCAAGAATCATGTGTAATGCACATTGAGCTCGACTCAAGCTAAATGTGCACTAGTTTTTCCGCAGACATTCACGTCGTACTTTATAAATATTCTCATTAGTTCTTGTGCACATTCAGCTCGACTTGAGTTGAATATGCATAATATGTGTTCTGCGCATTCAGCTTGGGTTGAGCTAAGCATGCATAGTATGTATTTTGCACATTCAGCTCGAGTCGAGCTGAATATGCATAGTATGTGTTCTGCACATTCAGCTTCTGTGGAGCTGAATGTGCATTATACCTACTTTAAATGTTCATAACGACACCGTTTGAAAATACATTATAGATGATTTGCACCTGCAGCTAGGGTCAATCGTAATCTTTATATTATATGCTCTGCACATTGAGCTCGAGTCGAGTTGAATGTGCATTGTACGTGGTTTCGATTGTCAGGCCTAGTTTATGCTGTGCACATTGAGCTCAACTCATGTTCATTGTGAATTCTATTTGTGCTTCACATTATGCACGATGCAAACTAAATAATGTAGTTTGTGTTCTGCACATTTAGCTCCAGTCGAGCTGAATGTGCTTTGTTTTCACCTAAACGTGGAGCTGAACAATGATGCTATGTTTTTGTTTATTCTGATTGATGTGGGATGAACCTTGGAGTACTATTGTGCTACGTCAACTAATTTCATTTTTGCCTTAACTTTGGAGTGCCGAGATGGACACTGCAATCAATGCCTCAATTGGCAATGATTTCAATTTGTCAAGTGACAACTCATCTTTCCACGATCCATTAGATGCCGATTTGATGGAATTTGAAGTTCTCCCAAGGCATTCCTGGATCCGTAAGATAGTCAAAATGAAAAACTTGTCCGGTGTTACAATTGTCATTCGAATACTTCGTAACCTTCACACCACAACTATTCCTCGCACTGATGCTCCATTAGGTCATACCCACGTTGCCATTCAGGTCTCGAGGACATTAGTTGAAGATGAAGCACCGGATGAATGGCGTTATTGTGTTAAGATTTGGCCTATTGGTCAAGTTTTCTACAATAGTATCTGTCTCATGCATCACGAGCAACGTGATACGTACAATTATGTGATAGCAATGAGAACCCAATCACTTGGAGAGAGGACTCGCTCTTACGAAAGTTCACTTAGGATCCCTCCAAACATGGTTTCAACAAAATCATCATTTCTCCTCTCTGACGAGTCTATCAACTCTGTTGCTGGAAATTGTTGTTGCTCTAGGAGTTGTGTTTAGCGCTTCCCACGATTGAAGATTAAGGTATTGCGGATGTGGATGTATTTTGGTACCTCCATTCAATTTAAAAGCATATGAAGCTAGATGTTCAAGGACAGTTTCATGTGGACAATAACGGTAGAATTGTAGTAACCATTGAGAGCGTTGACGTCTGCACAGTTGCCTGGCAGCACATCATTCAAAAGCGACTACGATAACCTCATACACTCTTCCTCTCCTTTTTTAACTTTATTTATTTATTCCACACTATCTCATTAATAATCTTTTGCTATCTTCCTTATTGATTGTACCTTACAAATATTTTTTAATGAATTAATTCTAATCACTTCATTTTTTTTTACTGATTTTCCATCGAAGGGAGATCTTCTATAAATGATTATTGCATATGATGTTCTCTTATCATTAATGCACAATTCAACTATTTCAAGACTATGAGCTGAATTCTGGACTAGGACTGAAATAAAGATTCGGAGATATGCCGGATAAAAGATAGTATAGCATAAAAGTCGTTGAGTACAGAGTACTTTTCAAGCATTAAATGCATCACTTATGATAGGTAAATAGGAAAAAATGGCTTGAACGACCAAATCTGAGATTAAACTATACGTGAGTTTGCAACATGCAGTCGGATATCTCCGGTTGAATGTCAAAGTAGGCTTCTGAAGAAGAATTGAGTCCTCAAAACAAAAATTGTCGGACATATAGTACATTACAGGGGTGCCCATATATGAAATCACATGTGTGGTTGGGAAAACTGGGACAGAGATGCCGACATCAATCACTCACAACTGATCTATACAAATTCTAAGTTCAGAGAACAGTATTGGCCAGTGGAACATGCAACTAGATATGTCCAAAAGAATTCAAAGTAAAAGTTCAGTAGTTAACCGTTTCATTATAAAAAAGTGTCATTCAATAAATATAGAGTCGTTGTTAATAGCCCCGTGTAATCCACAGAGAATTGGTAGAAATTTCTAATATAAGTGCTTTATACATGCCCGCTCCCCGTCCAGTATAATGGATCCCATGTTTAAGATAATGGACTGTAGCCTTTTTAGGATTCTTGAATGGATCTAGATCTCCAACAACGACAAATTTAGACCACAAATAATGCCTTGTTCTAGCATTAAATGAGGCCTTTCTAATAAGGTGGAGAAAGCTAACATATCTAGGCCTGTAAGTGTATTTGCTGGCACAGAGAAAAAGAATATCTGATAAGATGTGGAGTATAGAAAATTCTATCTTCAATTGAAACCAT
Organism: Bryoerythrophyllum caledonicum; assembly: GCA_963971425.1. Taxonomy (NCBI): domain Eukaryota; kingdom Viridiplantae; phylum Streptophyta; class Bryopsida; order Pottiales; family Pottiaceae; genus Bryoerythrophyllum; species Bryoerythrophyllum caledonicum. Next base: position 17,590,172 of record OZ020514.1, read on the forward strand.
CAAAACACTCCATGCAGTTCAATTCTAGGAACTTCATGGGGAATGGATCTTTTTGTTTAGTGTATAAGTAGCTTAAGGTTACATGAAGGTTGTAATTTTGTTTGTTATTGAATTAACCCAAAGTATAATTCTATAAGAAATTAATTAATATTCCTAGAACACTCTTAGTCCAATCAAATTGATAGTAACCTTAGTATCCAATTGATGTATTCATGATCAATTTAATAGTCACATTATTGTAAATTCCTTCACCTTATTCTATATTATAAATTGTATAATGCCATGTTGCGTAATTGAAATTAGGGTTCTATTACTTAGCTCATGCAATTCTCCCGTTCCTCTTTACTGCATCTTTACTTCTTGTAAATTAATCTCAATTTTCCATTGAGATAACTTTGTGTATGTCAAATGCCTTGATTGCAATTCATGGATTCTCACACATCAATTTACCATCTTGATCTTCCTTAAATACAAAGACTTAACTAATTCTAATCATATTTATAATATTCTATTTGATAAAGGTTGCGCATACCTCCTATCAAGTAGATTATTCTCAATTGGATTAATGGTTTCGTATGTCAAACCATTCAGTAAATCATCTAATGGATATGGTTGGCCAAACACATTTCCAGCAGAACATAATTTAGTCAAGCATTCACATTTCCTGTTGACTTTGTATTTTCTATGTTATAAATTGAAGCATGTATATTACTCTCACACTTAATAACCTACACTTAACTCCAATTGATAGAAAATTCAAGTCATAGCTATTGTAGGATCGTCATCTCTACAATTAACTTCTTAACATCTTATAGATAGTCATGGCTATAACTCTCAGGCAACCTTGGACTTCTCCTGGACTCCCACTTATCAACTTGATCTCTCTCTCTCATCCACTTGATAACTTAACCATGGACTCCCCTTAACACTCCCAACTATAATTCAACATAATCCCCAATCCCTGACTATACAAGTTGGTGAATCCAGTTGATATGTTAGAGGTCAAACCAAACAACTCCAGTAATCCAACTCATATCCAGTTGATCACACATCGATTTGATAGTATATATGTGTGTATAGTAATCCAGTTGATATGATCAGAACATAACCACCAACACTATACAGTCATGAAACTCTCTAATCGATGAGGAAACATGATCAAGTAGATCCAAGCTAAGATAATGACTAACACTGTAAAATGTACTCGCTCAAAACTAATTGTGTAGTGTTTCATTGGCCCTCCTTTCTTTCTCTTATACTTCTAGGTGGTTACACAATTGAGTTGTTTCACATCCTAACTACCAAAACTACTTTATACATTCATTTGATTCATATTCACATAACCAAACCTAATTCAAGTGGTTTTAAAGACTCTATTCACACTAAAACAACATAAACTACATCAATTTGAAAAAGTTACTACTACAAGATGTCTGGGGGCAATAACACTTGGACCGCCTCTAGGAGCCTATGTCAACGCATAGAGGACCAAATCCGGACATTGAAATACCGCAGTAGTACGTGAATAACATGTGCCGTGTCATAAAAGGAAGGCAGTTGCACGTAGCCAAACTTGGCCAAGTCTAGAATCTTGTCGGAGTAGAGAGGACCGCGGAGAGATATGACCGTGACCTGCGAATAGCAAGGTACAACCATTGAATTAGAATCTGAACATGGGATTGAAGAGAAAATAAGGTGTGAGATTGCCAAATGAAAGGAAATCGATCGGAGATCACCGGGTGCCCCTCTCGAACCGACGTTCCATAGTCTAAACGGTCTGGAGAATACTCAATAGTGTTCAAGAATATTGATGTAACAACATATTAGATCGTTGCATAGCAGCTTCCCAATTGCAGCTTCATATGCCGCAGTTGAATTTCCAGCATTGGAAAGTTTAACCTAGTATATATACATAGGGGAAAGTAAACCTCTGGTGAAGGTATTAGTGATCCATGCTTCTGGCATATTATGGTCACGCCATCTATTCAACAAGTTTCTAAGGCGAGTATAATATCCAACTATAATTTGAGTGGGATACATTTGAAAACTTTGCAACTGATCCTGCAAAGTGTTTTGATAGGACTGAGGTCTAAACCTTGTTAAAAAAGAATATTTTAAAGCTTTCCAATCTACTGGTCTAGGATTTAAAGTTGCATACCACCGTTGAGCTTTTGCTAGTAAATTACCAAGAAAATTGGTGATATGCTTATCAATAGCCAAATTATTAGTTGTTGCCACAACTTGAAATCGTTCCATGTAGGAATCTGGATCTTTCCCTAAATCTCCATAAAATATAGGAAAATGGGCAATATTTTACATTCTGTGATCAGCCATAGCAAATGGATTTTCTATAGCCTCCGCAGGAGTTGATAGAGTTGAGGGTGGAGTAGAAGGTGGAGATTCTTCGGAAAAAGATGAGGTAGCGAAAATCACTGGAAGAGGAGATAGTAACCATCGAGGTGAATGTGATGAAGAAGATTCACTTTGTTCTTCATCACTTGTACTATACTTATCAGCTTTGCTACCCTGTGGTTTACTATCCCTACTCTTAAAGACACCTTTTTATAAACTATTGGACCCTACTTCTTCTCCATTTACACTTGATTGATCTATCACATCTTGTATATAAAAATCTAATGTTGTTGGTTCAAGAGAATGTCTAAAAACATTTGCTATACTTTGACGAAATTTCTTTTCTTTTTTGTCTAATTATATGAAGCTCTCAACACTTTTTGTTCTTATTTTTTTAATGAACTTTTCTAGGGAAGTAATTGCTTCCTCATTAGTATAGTTGGGAATATCCTTTAGTTCTTTTTTAATTTTAAAAATCTAACTTTTGGTTAAAGGATTCTAGATATGGAGTTTTAAACTCTATTTGGTGAGAAGAACTATCGCTCTCTAGAACACTTTGAATTGTGGATATAGTTGCTAATGGAGTTTTAAAGGATTGATTTTCTTCTTTAGGTTGATTTATTAAACTACTATCCGACATATATCCTCTCTCTTTAATCCTAAGTGATCTAGACTTTGAACCAGAATGGTCACTCCAACATTCTAGTCTTAACTTCTTTGGACTAGAGCTACCTGATCGTGAAATGTAGTGTTTCTTCCGTATCCTTACTTTAAAACTTTTCAAGGTATGTCCTTTAGTTGTTAAATTGAACTTGAGTGAACTAGGAAGAATTTGAACTTCTGTATCTTATTGAGAAAATTCTAGGTTTTCTATTGGCAACTTAACCTCTGCGTGTATAGGTGAAGGTGTATTATTAAAGGTTGGATTTACTGCTTATAATATATGTCTCTCCCTTCTTGCTATCATTTTCTTGTAACGCTCAGTTCTTTCTAGCCTTTGTACGTCAACAACATGTCTTCTTTGATTGATAAAGTTATTTTTATTTTTATTTTTATTAGTAATTCCAAAGATCCTAAATTCACACAAAACTTAATGCCACAATAGTTTACTTAAGTAACTAACTTAACTGACAAGAACTTTCCTAAATTAAAACTACTTAAAACTTGATGGTACCATCCCCAATATGGTCGCCAAAAAAATGTGGAGTGATTTTTTACCATTCCAACAAAACACCCAAGTATATCCACACCTCATAGGGGATGATCATACACCTAGTTTTAAGTAATTGAAGCTTAATTGTGTAGTTAAAGCTATCCTCTCAGTTAGTTCCTAAAATTATCTATCTATATTTTAGGAAAATAGGGTTGTTAGCATCACTCTTAAGGGATCCACCCACAAAGTATAACCCCAAAGGATCTCTCGTGCCTTAAGAAGGAACATTAGTCCTTTTGAGATTGTGCTTATGCCACTGACTTCTAAACATATGCCACACTGGGCTAATGGAAGATTCCATTAATTCTCATTGCATTGGTTCCTTAACTAAGCTTTAATAATTCAAAATCTTACCTCATGCAATTCGATCCACTTTTCACGTCCGTCCACTTGTTCCACGTGATCACGTACTTAATACAAGGGTTAGTTTCAAATAATCATACACACAAGTTAACTTAAGTCTTAAAGAGTACACCTTTTAAATCTCTACTTAAGTTCACTCGTCCATGCTTAATCCCTTAAGACAAACGGTATTCTACATTTATACTTGCCCTCCATAATCCGTAACACTTAGTTTTTAAGATAAATGACTGTTACTTAAGTCTTCACTCGTGGTCGACTCCATATTCTTAAAGACATAGCCTATGGTCTTAAGCTTCTGAAGTACTCACACTCTTACTTAGAACTTATCCTTTAAGAACCTGCATAGTTTAGACCAAATCAGCATTACCATGTTCTTAAGTTTCTGACTTAAGACTACCAAAGCAGGGAGTGCATCTTACTTAATGCAAATGATGTCCCATGCTCTCGCCCATATACACCTTTAAGTCCAAGCTCTTAAACTTAAGGGTCTCTTGGTACTTAAGGTCTTAATCTTTATAAACTTAGGTTATCCAATCTTGGATTTAAGATTCGTAAGTTTCTATGCTCTTACTTAAGTCTTCCTTAAGGATTTGTTCCTTACTTACTCTCATATGATAGATTCTTTAAATGCTTACAAATTAGCCTACCTAAAGGAATCCCTTCCGTTAAAGCTAGACTTGATGCTAATTATATGTATGCATATGACACTCTTTGCCATGCATCAAGGTATGCCACTCTTGAGCTTTAATGCATAAAATTGCATTAACATGAATAAGAACTCCACTCTTATTCTTAAGATTCTCAAGTTATGCTCACTCACACTTAAGATCCCATTAAGTACTTATGCTCTACATTTCTTATGCATTAAGTCACGAAATTTTGTATTAACTCCATTAAGCCTCACACTTATGATTAATACTCCAACACACACAAGGTCACACACACGACCTTAATAGTTAGGACATTTCTCTAACTTATTCCATGAAGAATAAATATATAATGCATTCATGCATCGGAATTTTATCTACAATTAATACCTAATGTATGCACTTGCATTTACAAAACACAATGTCAAATTTAGTCAATGAAGATCACATATTATTGCAATTATACATATGACTCAAGTCACATACAAGACTGTACATATGCAAATTTTTAAAATTATCATTAAAAATAAAATACTCTTACAACATTAAGAGTCATCAACTAGCTTTTTCACCTAAAGCTAGGGCTCACTCCAATCTTCCTTCAAGGAATTGTTATGGTAATGGCCAAGAATGCTAAAAATTCAAGCTAGTCATTCTACTCTACATCCAAGAGGTACACCTCTTGGCAAAAGGTTTTTCCTATTATTAACCATTAAGATTTATTCCACTAAATCTTCACATCTATTCATATCTATTCATGAAAACGTACACCCTTTCCAAAAGGTGCGAGTTCAATTATTTTCCTATTATTTCCTAATTCTTGGATATGAATAGGTACTTTCCAATTGATTAACCACTTAGTATAAATTTAATCATTAATTATATAATTCTCCATATATCTACAACCCTTTTTACACTTATTTTTTTAAAAAAGCTATTTTTGGCATTTTGGCTCTACAAGGACATTAGTTGAAGATGAAGCATCGGAGGAATGGCGTTATTGTGTTAAGATTTGGCCTATTTGTCAAGTTTTCTATAATAGAGTGAGTCTCATGCATCACCAGCAACATGATACGTACAATTCTGTAATGGCGATAAAAATCGGGTCACTTAGAGAGAGGATTCGCTCTTATGAAAGTTCATCTAGGATCCCTCCAACATGGTTTCAACAAAATCATTATTTCTCCTCTCTAACGAATCTATCAACTCTGTTGATGGAAACTGTTGTTGCTCCAGGAGTTGTGTTCAACGCTTCCCACGATTGAAAATTAAGGTATTGCGGATGAGGATGTATTTTGGTACCTTTGTTCAATTTAAAAGGCATATGAAGCTAGATGTTCATGGATAGTTTCATGTGGACAATAACGGTAGAAATGTAGAATCATTGAGGGCGTTGACGTCTACGCAGCTGCCTGGGAGCACCTCATGGGCGTCAGTGAAACCTCGTTCTATGAATATGCCAAGGATGCCGTGGCTAGTGTAGTTGCGCAGCTCCATGGTAATACGGGGATACAGAAACCTAGAAATCACACAGTAGTTGCTACTGCTGCATTACGTGCCATTCTTAATAGGAATGTAGACCACATGCCCTACAAGTCCCGCATCTTCCCTTCTGGTGAGATATCCGTGGCCAAAGTTCTTCCCGCAAATTTCAAGTAGAAAGATCAAATTCTTGCAAATGATGCCCATTTAGTTAATTGAGGGCTTGCCCAAATTTCCATTTCAAGGCTGAGTAAGATTAGAGGGTTTATTTTTCCAATTACAATGCAAAACGACTTGGGGATAACTTTCTATGTTAAACGTTTGATAAAGACCATTCCCATCGGATGTTGCAACAGCTTGGAAGGGAAGGTGCACTACTCTGGCAGCAAAGGTTGAATCTCCATTTGGATTCAGCATGGGCTCATCAAGAGCTGTATAATTCCAACCGTCATCGCTATCAAGAATTGCCGGATGAATGTGTTACGAGAATGCACGATAAGATGGATCACTTGAAGATTGCATCGCTTGTCCTCTCTCACAAGATGAAATATTTGGATGGTCTGATGAAGTTGGCCATCTTTGTTACTGGAATGCTTGCACATGGTCATAGCGATGTTCGTAATGCTCATTATGGCTTAGACATTTATCCACATGATGTCAACTATACAGTGGGCTCCTTTGCTAGATTGTTGCGAGATTTAGAACAACCTCCATGGGTGAAAGCATGCTACACCCACCCCATTTTGGGCAAAGACCATGGTATATTTTTAGTATATTTTGGTATAATTTTAGTATATTTTAAATTTAACTTTCAAAAAAACGATATAAAAAAACTTTTTTTAAAAAAAGCCACCATATGCCAACCTAGGGTTATATATGAAGCATTGTTTTTGACAAAAATCCATTAAAGAAACGACCCAATCCTTAGTCATTGTAAACCATGTACGATCAACTTGTTTTCTACCAATTGGATTTGAAAATTTGAATTTTTATTGGATAGTCCATTCACATCACCCTATCAATGTGCATGCAAATTTTTATCATCATATGTATCACAAATCACTCAAAAATAGTATATTTGTACAAATCTAGTATTTTGTGACAAGTAAACTTCTGCCACAAATTCAGTCATAGAGATGAAATCATTGATCAACCAACCAAATGTTTAGCAATTGTTTAATTCCATTCAAGTTGGAAACAACATTCCATCATCAAAAATCTGAAAACAAAGGTACATCTTGTTTCGTAGATGAAAGAATGATTAAAATAGTTGAACTAGTGCCTTGCAAAGCAAGCGCCAACTGCTAGTTACACCTAAACTTGTGACCTTTGAGAGACATCATAAACATAAACTGGTTTTCATCCTTGAAATTGAATCACCACATATTCTTTGATTTGTAGTACCACGTATTTTATCGCCTCAATTTGTCTTTGAGTTTCAAAGCCTATTATGAATCAATATATACTTTTTTTTCCATTTCCTTGTCGTAAACTTGAAATCTCTTCTAATACACCATTACTTTGATTATTGTTAGTTGATTGAATATTGTCAAATTAACATAAAATTCATGCTAACTTATCTGTCATAGATTTTTATTCATTGTAGTTAACGCAAAATATATATTTAACCGCAATGTAATATTTAATAATTCAATATTGAATAAGATATCACATTTTTAGTTTTAAAAAATTCATTTAATATCTTCTAATAAGAGGACAGTCCGATAAATACACCCAAACTCTAAAGTTCCTCGCCAAATAGATCAACTGCTGCTATTTCAACTTCTCACACACGTTGTCAAAGATATAGTAGCAATATACACTTTAATATCTTTGTATCTTTGGATCGCAACACATACTCACGCAAGCTTTTGTATCAATTTCATCCATCCATTCAAACACCTTGTATGCCTAATAAACAAAACATTATGTGTTGCAACCACAATGTCGCTTCGCAAACCTTGAATGGTTAAGATACAACATTTTAATTGAAACTTAATAAAGTAACGACATTGCAAATGTAAACAACTTTGTTTTCCTAAAGAAACATGATGACTACTCCGTGGGATATTTGAATATCATGGTTTCTATCTTTTTAAATGTTGTTACAAATATTATTGACTTCATGCATTACCATAGAAAACACTATATTATGTCTCTAATGTAGTATGATCTAGGGCCATCATATCTATGAAATTTCAAAGGTATCATTTAATTGCGAATTTCAACTAACTTTTATTAGGAAAATATGAAGAAGAATTTTCCACTTATGGAGTATTAATGCCATATTTAACTATTTTTGGACCATAAGGTGAATTTTGGACTAAGGACTAAAAAATAGATCCGGAGGTGTGCCTCATAAAAGATAGTGAAGCATAAAAGTCGAGGAGTTTAGAGTACTATTCAAGCATTAAATGCATCACCAATGACACTTATGAAGGAAGAAATGGCTAGAGCGACCAAACTTGAATTTAGACAATATGTGAGTCCGCATCATGCAGCCAGATATCTCCGGGTAAATATCAAGGTGGAATTCAGAAGAAGAACCGAGTCATGAGAACAGGAATTGATGGACATACTGTACATTACAAATGTGTGGTTGGAAAAAATGTGGTAGGGAAAACTGGGACAGAGCTGCGGACAGAAAATACTCGCAATTGATAGAACATGCAACCGGATATCTCCGGATGAAATCAGAGTAAGAGTCCAATACTAAACTGTTTCATTATAAAAAAGTGTCATACAATAAATGAGGGGTGGTCGTTGCTAAGAGGCGCGTGTAATCTATGGAAAATTGATTCAACTATTCTAATTTAAGTGCTTTACAGATGCCCTCAACCCGTCCAGTATGGTGTCTCCCATAAGTTAGATAATGAACTATAGCCTTTCTAGGATTCTTGAATGGATCTAGATCTGCAACAACAACACATTTGGGCCACAAATAATGCCTTGTTCTAGGATTAAATGAAGCCTTCTTGAAGATGTGGAGAAACCTAACATAGCTGGGACTTCGAGTCTGTTTGCTGGCATAGCAAAAAAGAATATCTGATAAGATGTCTAGAGGCAATAACACTTGGGCCGCCTCCATGAGCCTATCTGGACGCATAGGAGACCAGATCCCGACATTAAAATACCGCAGTAGTATTCAAATAACATCTGCCGTGTCATCAAAGGAAGGCAGTTGCGTGGAGCGGGATTTGGCCGAGTCAAGGACCTCGCCCGAGCACAGAGGACCGCGGAGTGATATGATTATGGCCTGCAAATAAGAAGGCAAGACCATCGAATTAGAAATAGAGCATTAGAATGAGGAGAAAATAAGGTAGGAAGAGTTCAAGTGACACGAATTCGCCCGGAGATCTCCGGGTGACCCTCCAAGACCAACGTTCGGTAGTCGAAATAGTTAGGAGAATACTTAGAAGTGATCACAGATATTGGAAGGTGAAGCTTGGGGGCGAGACACTAACAATAACAAATAAAAAGAAGGACCTCAACAAATAACGTTACTGACAACAACATTTATCTTAAAAATTGAATGGTCGAAATCCCACAGACATCCTTGACTTAACATTTACAAAGCATAGAGTTTATAATATCTAGTATAATTCATTGTTCTTAGGAGCCGAAATTATGCCCTTCACAACGGACCGGGCCTCTTTGGAATTTTTGTCTACTGGATCACTGGCAAACATCAATGGATGACGTCTAACAAAGTCGCGAACATCCTCATTTGACGCTAGCAGTCCGGAGAGCCATGGGAGAAAAATGGTGGACAACCAGGTTTCTTTTGAATTCCCAGTCCATGATAGCGGATGAACTGCGCTGAATGTATCGTTAAGGACGTTCTTTAGTGGAGTATCGTCCACAAGCAAGACATCCTTGGGAGACCTGGGCCACGCCTTGGTGTTATAAATTGTCAGGTCCTTAAGGAAAATTGGCTTCGATGGATGGGATGGGAGCGTATATGATGTTTTTGTGCAATGGGCCTGCGTCAGGATTGTGACGCCTTCCGGAATGACAGCACCTTTCTTGTGCAACTCCTTGATAATATTCACAATATTCTTTTCCACCACACTGCTCTAGAATGAGACAGTAGCCTTCTCTCCCACGAAGTTCAGGAGTTCAGTGGAACCAGGCCTTACTTTGATGTCTCTCAGTTGTCCTTGTTTGAATTCCCCCCTGTGCACAAGAACTCCATTTAAGTCAAACACGACATGATAAACCCGATTGGATGTTACCTGATCCTCGGTTGGAGGCTCTCGGACGATCGTAGTAGGCTTTGTCGAACCTGAACCCAAAATACGAGTACGTAGACTGAGATGAGGAAGTTGTTCAGCAAAGTGAAATTTCAATGATACATATAGAAGTGTTCTGCACTCAAAATCCAGAATTGCTCGACGGAAAAATGAGCACTATATAGATGATGGCACATAAGTATGAATGTTTATATTAGGCACGTGGGACAGTAGGTGGAGTATCCCTAGAAGTCTGAGCTACACCAGAAACTTGAGCAGTCTGTGCGGGGTTTCTGTCACCGACATCCTTGGACTGTGTTGATCTTGTGGACCCCTGAATACCAGTAACGAAGTGGTAAGAATAAGGTCAGCATCGAGTGAACTGTCCTTAGAACAATGAAGAAGGTTTGATGGACAAGTAACTATTCACCTTATCTTTTTGGGCCCTTGTCCGAATTGTAGGTGGAGGAGGACGAGCTTTCGCCGAAGGATTCTTCGCGATTGCTTTTTTCTTCTCTTTTTGAGCCAGCTGCCCGTGGCTCCGCGGAGGGCTGCGCAGAGGGCTCATAGCATGTAATTCACGCAATGTCTGCTGCGCCGACGCCTCATCCACCGTTTGATCGGTGTCACGCAACGTCAAGTCTTCGGCACTCTTGCACACAACCTCCACTTCTGGACGCGTCCTCGAAAGGTCGGCCAGCGGGAGATCTCCGGGTGCTCTCTGGGAAACGTCAAAGTCCTGGCGATTGGACATTGCCGTGTCATCGTCCCGATCAGGCGAAGGAGAACGTGGCATGCCGGAATGCCAACTGGTTTCCTTTTCAGAAGTACCGAGTCTAGCGTCCGGAGTAGAGTTGCTTCTCGAACTAGGCGAGGCTTGCCTGATAGGAAGAGGTGGTTCATCAACGTCTACCTGTATGGGGTGGGATGGGGTGCCCGCACCGACGATCCGCGCGGCAATGGCCAAGGACTGGAGTCCAATGTTGGGTGCCGCTGATGAACTCGGTTCATACCGCACATCAACTTCAATCATCGTGGCATCAGGCGTCTGCGTCACGTTGACGAAGTCAGTGTGAAGAACATTAGGATGCAATTCAAATGAGAACGATATAATACACCCGGAGATCTCCGGTTCAAAGTGGTCCATGTCTACCGGGTGAACTATATCTGAGTAAGGCGATAAGAAATATGAGCCCTAAAATATGCAGGGCATCCTAAACGTATGAACAGCCGGAGATCTCCGGGTCATGAAGTTTTCTTAGCTGTTATACCTGGCCGCTGTAGTTCATCCTCGACATTGCCCGTGTTAGAACACCAGCGCCTGGGGTTGACCCAGTGATGGCAGTCTCTTCTGACTCCTCTACAGCGGCGTCGGGTACGTCGGCTAAGATATTCAAGTGGTACTTGAATATTTCATCTGCGCAGGATTCTGCCTTGGGTTTGGCATCTTCGCTGCTCACAATCTCGAGGACCCGCGCGTCGTGAGTCTGCAAGATAAAGCCTGCGTAAGGCGTCATCCAAAACATATAACTGAAGACGGACCAGAAATCTATGACGTTGAAGTGCTTGGGAAGGATGTCCTACTTACCAATCCGAGGTATGTTAAATGTGGTCCACCATGGACATTGACGACCACCATATCCTCTCTAATGAACCCCGTGAACAGCAAATCAAGGACCGAGATCCTCAGCTGTGGGACACCGGTTTGCTTCCAACGCTGGATGGTTTCTAGATGTTGAGCAGCTGAATAGAAGGCCTGCATTTTGTCTGCGTGGACTTTGTAGAGCCTCTTGAATGACTGAGCTGGCGTCTCGCTCGAGTCGTATTCATATAGGAATACACAATACACTGCCTCCTCGACCCCGATTACTGGGGTCGGAAACCAATCACCTGGGTGGGGGAAGTAGTAGACCACATGCGTCGCCCACAATTTCACCTTCCCCCTAGACTCTCTCTGCCGAAGACTGATGTACCTCTTCAATACAACGAATCCCGCGACATCGGTGATAAGGACGGACGGTGATCTGACCCTCGTCCTCCTGTCCTTCGTGTCCACTTCCAGATGGTCGAAAATGGTTCTGAAGTCCAACGCATCCAGGACCTGTGCACGGCATATGTCGTCTTTCAAGCGATAGAGGAAAAAGAAGTAAAAGTGAGGGTCATTGACGTTACGCCACTCCTGAATGTCCGGCATGATAAGTACTTCGGCGATCTTGCCCCCTCTCTCTGGCATAACCCTACAGGTGTATTTGGAATCGAACAGGGACTTGTCATCCGTGGGTGTGGCCTCGGCAGCATCCTCAACGATGTGTTGACTCCAGATGGACACAAGGACGTCCGGGGTGGGGTCGGTCTCTTTGTTGATCGCCTTCAGTCGACCCTCAAGCCAAGCTATACCCTTGGCAGAGTGATTAGCGGCGTCCACCCAGGACTCGAGCTGAACCCGTCCAATATCCCACTCTGCCGCAAAGGCGTCCCACTGCTCCTTCGTGTAAGGGACGAAGTCAGCAGCCTTCGAGGGAAGGGGGTGAGACTTATAATTTAACATGAGTTCATTTTTCATAGCCCGAATTCTCTTTTCCCTGTTCGCCGCATTTTCGAGTGTCTCGGCCTGCCCTTTCAAAGTACCTTGGTTTGCCGCTTTGGAGGACTTCACACAGACCTTCTTCGCGAGCACTAACTCCGCGAGGTAGTCAAGGTCTTCAGCGCGCATTTTATAGAGTGGCTTGAAATCTTTCTGCACCAAAGGCTTCCGCTTTAGCTTAGCTGGGTCACCAGTCTTCCCGTTCGAGTCTGGTAGGAGTCTAGCGACGAACATCCTATCGATTACGATCCACTTCTGGACCACCGCGTCATCCATCTCAAATAGAAGAGGGACCTTCGCATCTTTTGGGTCAGTTTTGCCGAGGTGAGTAAAAACCGTCGGCACCACTTGCCGTTGGAACATCTGCAATAATATATAACTCAGTGTGTGAGCACCCGGAGATCTCCGATAGATTGGATTTGTTGCTTGAAGAATAAGCTCATTGATGAAATTGAAATATATTCAGGTGGAGGATGTAAGCTTACCGAGAATTCGTCAGATTGTGGACGACCATAGAGTTGGGGGGCGGGTTTTCCGAACTCAAACCACTTCACTCTGCACGTTTGCAGCTGCTCGGTAAAACTCTGCTCCTTCCGCAGACCCGTCAGATCTTGGTTTAGAGCGCGCGAGAGTTGTAGCAGAGTCATGTCTTTGGGGTTTGGTTTGGTCCAAACCGGGATGATAGAGAAGTGCGATATTTCTCCGAGCGTCCACGTTGATGGCAGTTCGTGTGACAAGATCTTGTGCGCCTCCACAATATGCTGACCACCAATAATGTAAAAGTGTGTCGTGTCCCTAAGGCAGTCCTCCTTCGTCGGTTTGGTCGCGAAGAACTCCACCTTAGTTCCGTCAGGTTTATTCTTCAGTGGCAAGACTCAAATGTGAATCTCTGGGGCCGTGGCCTTCGAGGACGCACGAACTGCGTTGATGATTCCTTCGAGCCGTTCTTTCTGGATGCCCCTGTACACTAATCCTCCAGGGGGGGCCTTGTGTAGATTATTGAAATGAACGAGCTTCACGACATCCTTCTTCGTGACAGGGTCTTCTACTGTCAAAGGCTTATTCTTGAGTATGTATATGTTCTTGAACGCGTCGTCGAGAACCTTGCCAATTGCTTCAACTTCAATCCCCTTCATTTTGGCGAGGTCAGCCTGTGTGAAGTTCAGGCACTTCTCCATCGCGAGGGCTGGCTCATCGGCCTTCGCTTTCTTTCCCTTCTCTGCCCGCGACGAGGAACCTGGGGTCGAAGTTTTCAAGGTTGTCTTGCGTTTTCTTCCCGAGGTTGATTCTGGTGTCAGGGACAGAATGGGTGTCGGGTCTGGAACGGGCTTTCGGGACTTCTCTTGTGCTTTTGCCATCCACTTCCACTGCTCATTAACGTACACCGGGCTCCATGTATCACTCGTGGGAGGGCTAAATAAGAAGTTCTCATTCTGACATGTCTCCGCCATCTCATCCGAAATCTTAGATGTCTCCAGAATCAAGCCGTATATGAGAGGCTCGGGGGATGAGTCCACGTTCTCCTAGACGACAAGGAGGCAGACATCGTCGTCAAGTCCCTGCATCTCTAGAACCTCAAGTCCAATGTCGAGGTGTCCCCGTTTCCCAATCCGAAGTTGGGGGACGTATTTCCAGGCTTCTTCAGGGGTTTTCAAGAGCTTCATTCCCCACTGGCTAATGCTCTCTCGGCATTTGTAGACGTAGCCAACATTGTGAATTCTTCTGTAGACAAACTCAGGGAGCCAGAACTCTACAAACGCCCCAAGCTTCCCGGGACGACTTTCTGTTGGAAGTGTGGTTGTCCACGAATCCCTGCAAGATGAGTTCGAAAGAAAACAAAGGCAATTAGAAATCACTGCAATTGACTGGTAACCTATGTGGAGTCCGTCACTCAAAACCGGTTGTACTCCTAGGGATGGATGATAGAAATCGAGCTTCTAAATTATTTTATTACTGCCCAAGCAAGGGGAGGTCTTCGCACAATTATCAGATCTACAGACACTTGACTGATCTTAAATCGCTTGAAGTATCTTGCATGAGCTCAGCCGGAGATCTCCGGTTCGTCAGGAACGATCTGTAGTCGGCGTGAGGGGGTATCGAAACACGCTTGAGACGTCCCGAGATCTACAGCTCTATGTCGGATTGTGAGCAGCAATGGCGTTCATTTTCGTTTAATTCCATTGCGAACGTAGCCGGAGATCTCCGGCTGATTTGCGGATGTCGTGTGCATCCGTCCAGGAACGATTTGGTGCGTATCAGTCGGAGCCAATTCTGTCCTGAACCGGAGATCTCCGGATGATGACCTGAATGTCGAGTTTCACGATATTCACATCTTCCTACGCGGGTATATGCACTACTTCGTAACGTCCGGAGATCTCCGGATATTTTTGAGATTTACTAAATCGTGGGAAAATATGTCATGATTCATCATACCTCGACATTTTCCGGAGATCTCCAGCTGATG
This sequence comes from Bryoerythrophyllum caledonicum, assembly GCA_963971425.1. Classification (NCBI taxonomy): domain Eukaryota; kingdom Viridiplantae; phylum Streptophyta; class Bryopsida; order Pottiales; family Pottiaceae; genus Bryoerythrophyllum; species Bryoerythrophyllum caledonicum. Next base: position 17,605,509 of record OZ020514.1, read on the forward strand.
CAAGTACGGATTAACATTGCACTAATTGCAACTTACCATCACGCGTATATTCACATTCATTCACAGAGAAGTTTGACATACTACACTGGAAGTTTTACATACTCAAAATTCATGTTTCAAATTACAAAACACACTGAGACGTATCAAGTGCTCACACAATGCTTTCAATAACCGACCTTACACACAGGAAATTGAATCTGCAAATGTTCCGATGGAACGCCAAATGCGACGTTTGCACATGGATTACTCTTGTCATTAAATCGGACCGGACTCGATGGACTCAGTATGGACAAGCACATTCTAACGTTCGTACAATACCATAATCACACGCAAATTCATGATTCGAAACACACTTCTGTTCATGGGACATCAAAAACAAAATCGACTATAGCCTAATAGATATCTGAATTCTAATACTCATCCTCTGAGGTTTCTCTTCATTATTTAAGTGTACTTTGTTGTCATACACCCGCTAGGAATCAAATGAACAAACTTGAATCACAATAAAATATAGAATCCACACACAGTCGCTCGGACACAGTGAAAATAGTTCAATGTTGTGGACTTACCGGTCTCCTTTCCATGAAGTCGCACTTGACGTTCCAGCTCCAGTCGCCATTTCCCAACCTCCTTGAGGAACTCCTCGGGATCGAAGCGAATTCACAGCTCTGGATGACATCAACATTCAACAACTCAGCTTCACAAACTCTACAATTTTTCAGATGCCCTAGAATTTCATGTCCACATCTGATTGACAAGATTTCCGCGAAATAAATTTCAACACTGCTCATTTACGGATAACATGCTCATTTACACGCATAACATGCATATCATGCTCATTTACGGACCTTCTATACTGAATGCACTGAATACCAGAACCCTATACCCTAAGCTCTACAATTCCGCTTCAACGTCTAACAACATCAGAATTACTCGACTCTCTTGAACCCTAATGGCGCTTACCGAACCCTACACCTGGCCCAGTGCCGATTCTAAGCATTCCTGGGAAACTTTGATATTTGATGACACTGAATTTTCATCTGTGAGACATTATATACCTCTTCACTGACCGATTCGGCACACTCGTTCCTCGTGGTCGTTCGTGAAGACGCCACCCTCAACCGCAACGTCGTTTCAGCTTCGCTCGTGAACCGAGGCGCCCACTAAATTTAAAGACCTGTTTCAGTATCTCTGTTCCAGTCCTGCTCTCCGACCTTCAGTCCATATCCAGAAACAACCTCAGGACGATATGCTCAATGTCCCTCACTTTTATCAACACTCACCTCGCACACCGACAGCCTCTCACAGCGCACACCGCCCTAACCTAATGCGTTGACACCTACTGCGCAAACCACGAAAAAAACCCCTCCCGCCACTTCCGCTAACTACCTACGACATTACAAAGACAACACCCATAAAAAACAAGAAAGGTTTTATGCTTGGAGTTCCCCTAACCCGATAGGGACAAGTTTGACGGCTCAAGGGCTGTGACGGCTCATGATGATAGTGGGGGAACTTAAAAATCAGCTCTAATCACGTACATATACAACGTGTACATTTCACAATCATGAATTGTCAATGTCGTGAGCATGCGTGACAAGACGTATTGATACCCGGATTCCTGGGTATTACATATGGCTACAGTAGATACTCGGGTTCACCGGGTATTAGAGTAATCATCATACTTGAATTTAAAACGTCATAAGTGAATAAGCTTAATCTATCTCTCCGTTACTCTCCCTCCCTTCTTTCCCTCACTTGTTTTTCTTATTTATGTTTTGCTCTCCCCTCTTCCATCTCCATCTCATTTTTAATCTTGATTCTAGTAATTTTTAGGCTCCCCGTGATTTCAATAATTACACATTCTTAAATTAACCTACTACTCTAAAAATAAATCCCGCACTCTTCCTCGCTTACTCTTCCTCCCTATCCCTTACTCTCCCTCTCCATCTCTTTTCTAATTTTGATTTTTTTTTTATTCCCTAAATTCCCCGAGTGGCATATTCTAAAAATATAAACTGCTTTAAAATAAATCCCTCCCTTCCTCTCACTCTCTTACTCTCCTTCTCAATTAATGTCCTTCCCTTACTCTCCCTCTCCCTTGATTTTAATTTATTTTACTTTTAATTACCCCTCCTACTCAATATTCATCCTTGGTTATTAATATTGTACTATTGTAATAGTAAAATTATTTTTTCTATTCTATTCTATTGCATTATTAAATCATGCATAGGTTTCAAAGAGATATATACTTTGTTGTTACCTTTCTTCTTAATTATTTTGTGATATTAAAACTACATTAATGGTTGAACTAATGCGTTGCAAAGCAAGCCCCAACTCCTAGCCATAGTACTAAAATCATAATTTGCGCAATAAACCACGAAGTGAACTATCGCGTAGTCAACCATGCTGTGAACTACAAAAACGCTACTTGAACCGCGGTGTCAACTGTACAGTGAATCATTCCACCTTTCATTTTTTAGTATTTTTAAATATTAAAAATACATAAAAATGGTTGGGCTAATGCATTGCAAAGCAAGCGCCAACAGCTAGTCTACTCTAAAATTATATCCATTATCCTCCCTCTCTTCTTTATTCTCCCTCTAACTAAATTATAATGTATCAAAGTCTTAAATAGTTAAAGTTCAATTATCGCTAAATTTTCTTACACGCTATTGAATCCAGTTTTTTTTAAAGTTATAGTTATTGATAAATTTAAGGTTATAGTTCATAGTATCAATAAATTTTTAATTTATAGATTTAAAGGTGATATAAGCCCTCGACCTTCATGAACCCAGAACCTTCCACGGTGAACTGTAAACCGTGAACCCTTAACCTTCAACCCCAAACCGTGAAGTATAAACCCTAAACCCTAAACCCTAAACTGTAAATAGTGAACCCGGAACTTTAAATCGTAAACCCTAAACCTAGACCCTAGACCCTAGACCCTAGACCCTAGACCCTAGACCCTAGACCCTAAACCCGTAAACCCTAAAACCATGATGAACAATCCTGCCTTACCACGGAAGCTGTACCCGTTTTCATAGGACCAGGTTGTTGTACTTTTAAAAGCATCTGCTCAGTTATATATTTCTGCACGTATCTTCAAAAGTAGACAAATAGCTTCTGTCGAACTAGGAAATTTTGGAGATATTTCACATTGGAAACGAATGTCGACGTTCTACTTGTGTCCTGTAGTGTCAGTTGAACAAGACTACACTAAAAGTTTCATTTAGTGTAGTGCACACTAAATACGAACCCATACACTAATTGTCAACTACGCAATTAGTTTAGTGACAAAATAGTACACTAAATGTGAACTTTTGTAAACTTGATTGGAATATTAACTATTTTACTCGTGCACGTTTAGTGTATTGAAAGTAGAAGAGAATTATGTGTTCTCAAAGGTGAAGAAGAGAAAAAATAAAACTCATAAACAAAAAATTGGAAAAACAACAATTGCGAAACAATAATAATTAGGAAAAAACAACAATTTGGGAAAACAACAAATAGGTAAAATCAACATTTTTGCGAAAACAACAATTAGGAAAAAACATTTAGGAAAAAACAACATTTTTGAAAAAAATAAGAACTATGAAAAAACATCAATTCGGGGAAAAAAGACAACTTACCATTTGAAAAGGTAAACTTTTGTAAAAATAAGCTTTCCCAAATGTGAACATTTGAAAAAGTAAAGATTTGAAAAAGTAAACGTTTGAAAAAGAGAACTTTTGAAATAATTCACTTTTGAAAAAGTGAACTTTTGAAATAATTCACTTTTGAAAAAGTGAACTTTTGAAAACGTGAACTATTGAAAAAGTAAACTTGGAAGAAAGTAAATTTTTGAAAAAGTTAAATTTTGAAAAAGTAAGGTTTTGAAAAAGTAAAGTTTTGAAAACGGTATTGTATGGTAAAGTAAATTTTTGAAAAAGTAAATAATTGGAAAAAGTAATTGTATGGTAAAGTAAAGTTTTGAAAAAGTAAATGTTTGGTAAAAGTAATTGTATGGTAAAGTAAAGTTTTGAAAAAGTAAATGTTTGGTAAAAGTAATTGTATGGTAAAGTAGAGTTTTGAAAAAGTTGATGCTTGGAAAAGTAAATTTTGTAAAAGTTAACTTTTTAAGAAGTAAAACTCAAAAAAGTAATATCTTGTAAAAGTAAGCTTAAAAAAAATAAATTTCCATGGAGTGTACTCTGATAAAGTTATCATTGATAAAGTAAATTTTGATCGAATTAACTATTTAGAATGTACACTTGTTTGCAATTAGTACACTATTTGTCAAGTTGTTTGCAATTAAAGTACAAAGGTAAGTACACTATTCGTGCAATTACACTAAATGAAACTTTTAGTGTAGTGGTTAGCAGTGGGCCGACTGTTTTCCATGCGTAGGGTATAATTTCATTTACAATGGTGAGTACAAGAAGAATAATACGATTACATTATCCTTAGTCCATGACGTGATACGGCCCTTGTAATCACAAAGACACACCACGGGGCATACTTCATCTTCCGTTTTCTAATTTGCAGCACTCTGGGAACTAGATGGTTTCCGTACAATATGGTCATCCCATGAGTACGAGCCTTTTATTTATCATGAGTGGAATGTGGCCTCGGTCGTGGGCACGTCGAAGAATGCGCACTATCATGATGGTGTACAGTAGTTACTATGATAGAGTATGCATGCCCAAGATTCGTTTCAAATTTGAGCGCCTGAATTTTCCCACCAGGAGGTGATGAGGAGGTTGATAAGAGTATCCTTCAACTCAGCTCTCATCCTTTTTTGCTCTAGAGGTTTGGGATACTGTGGGAGCTGAGCCAGTTAGTGAGAGTGTTTGAGTGCGCAACATCGTGCTAGAATTCTGCAGGGAAACAATTAGACAGTAAGTATTCCAGGAGTGTTAGGATTGTATCCTCATATAATTTCAAATCGGCATTCAATCTGATAGGATTGGTGTAGATTGTGTTTCTCTTCGCCCTCAAAGTCGACCGGAAGCTGTCGTGTAGTGATTCAGTAACTAAATCGTCTCCTAATTATGAAATAGATCCGGAGCGCCTAATATATTTCGACTCGAGAAGTAGGATGATGTGACTGATCGGGGTGTGAATCCGAACAGTTCTCAGGGATTGGCGGCTGAATCTTTCTGCCACACCCTCGAATGTTCCGTACGGCCGATGTTTCGATAACGACATTGATGCGAACCAGAGATCTCCGGTTGTTCTAGCCGTGACATTCTAGATTCTGCCATGCTCACTTGCAGGCCACGGCAACTATCCCAAAAACATCTGGCTGTCCCATTTTACGAGCCCAGGGTTCCCGGAGATCTCCGGCTATTCAAGGGCGAGATGATCATTGAAAGATATCACGGCAGCGTGGTTCGGATGAATCGGAGATTTCTGGTAAGATTCGAATAGAACTTCTAGCTTCACCCTTTACATCCTCACTTACACGAGGAATCGACGTTGCTGATCAATATCGAGTCATCTGGAGATCTCCGGCTAGACACACCCTACGATTTAGACCATGGTTTTTCAGTTCTAATCCACGTCCAATTATTCATGTACTAAAGCCATCGGCCACCAGCCGAACATCGACCGACGGAGGCCAGAAGAATGTCTGACTCTGATTGGTGGGAGAGTGACTCGGACGATCTTGCCATGGTCGCAGCTTAGTGCCCTGATTTTGGTCGAGCGGATTCTATGGAAGAAGATGATCCATCCGAGGAGTCTACTGGAAGGTCGGAGGTTTTGTGATCAGGATTGTCCGTGAACCTCTTGAGGCCAAGCTCAGGCAAAATTGGAGAAGCATCAATTGTCGAGGTTCACCCAGTTGGTCAATGGCTTGGAGTTGACATACCAGTCGGTTCCAGTGAGTTCGTATTACTCAGACCAACGGCCATAACGTCCTTGGCGGAAGAATTTCCACTCATTCCGTTGCAACGCGGATATTGTTCACTTGTTCAAACACTTCGGCGGACGGTCCTGTGGAGAAGGGCGGATGTGAAGATTCCAACCGGAGATCTCCGGTCCGACGAGTCCCCTTTCGTTCCACGTGAGAGATGGGTTGGACTTGAAGTGCAACGATTGGACGGGAATCTGTTAGTACTCTGCTCTGGTAGAATCATGGCGTCGTTAGCAGGGGATCACTTCCGAAGTGGATGCTTGGGAGATGATAACATTGGTGTAACTGTCCTAGACGTTTTTGTGGAGGACACGGAGAGAATTATGAGTCATGAATCGTGGCCCATTCTTGAATGTTGTTTTCCTTCCGGGAGGTCTTTAAAAAGCACAATAGATCATTTCGTATCCCTGCCTTTACAACCTGATTCTGGTGCTTATTTGGGGGGTCGTGCAAAGAAGCCTTACCGCTTCATTTCCCGACAGCAAGACCTCAACAAGAAAGAATCCTTGTACACCTAGAGGACTATGGATGACGAAATTCGCAAAGTCAGCTCGGAAAGGTGCTGTCCCAGACGATGCTGCCAATATTTTCAACAATCCCAGACTCTTTCTAGTAGACAGAAATTCTATGACAAATCCTTTGAAGACCGAAATGAGTATGCGATCTCGGTAGGCGGGCAGTTTCACTCAATTGACGGGGACCAAAAGAGAAAGTACGTCACTCTATTAGGAACGGAGGTCTGCTCCGTTGCATGGTACACGATCCATGGAATTCGGAAGTCCACGTTTCACTCGTACATCGCTCATTTCAGTAGAGGAATCATCAATGCAACTCACGGTAACAAGGGCATCAAGCGCCCACGGCTTGCCACTATTCAAGCAATGGGGTCAATGACGTCGATTATTAATGACAACGCGGATGAGATGCCTCACCAAATGCGTAGTGTCGGGAATGGTCGGATTGACACTCTCAAGTATCTTCCTGCGGGAAACAGCTGGAAGCAAATTCGAGCAAGCGTCAATGCTGTAAGTTACTTGTCCCTGCACAATGATATGGATTAGATCTCTCTTTCTTCAGTCGACCGAAGTCCTAGTTACTGAACCGGAGATCTCCAGCTGTGTCAATGTTGAAATGAAATGACCTTTATTTGCTATACTCTGTTCTTCGCCCTGTCTACTGGATTGTCCTTCTGATATACTCTTCTCACTTGGTAATTATTTCATCTTGCAGACAAACGACTCCTACGGTCTTCCTCCTGTGAGTCAGTCCATAGTTAGTAGGGTTAGAAAGGAATTCTTCGGGAATGTTGCTATTAAGCCATCTGGAAGCACCTTCGCAAAATGCAGTACTTGCGATGAATTCAATCAGTTCTTACTGACGACTCCAAAGGGAACGCCCGCTTACGAGCTATTCTATAGCAACAGGCAGGCTCACTTGAATCACCAGCAATCTTTCCGGAAGCTCTACGCAACATGGAGAGAGGAGTCGAAGGCGAAGCCGCTGACCTTTCTTTGTGTCATTCACGACAAGATGGACACTGCGAAGACTGCCCTTCCTCGCATGTGGAGGACTACGAAGGCGACATCTGGTCTCGGACAGCTTCCCATGAATGTCACTGGAATGGTGGCTTACGGTCATGTCGACGGAGCGTATGCTCACTATGCTCCTGCTTTATGGCCTAGAGATTCGAACGCCACCATCTCCTCTCTGGCAAAACTTTTTCGGCGGCTTGAGGGAGCACCATTACATGAGACGTGCGCGCTCTTCGAGCACCCACCTCCAAACTCGATGTTCGCGGCGCTCATGAGGGAAAAGAGCAGGTGCGTGGACGCTTTAGAGCCCATGGAGCCGAGTGCTTTTAAGGGACCAAAACCTTTGCCACCGAAATTGTTCCTACAGCTTGACAACTCAGCGAAGGATAACAAGAACCAATACTTGATGGCATTCTTATCACTGCTAACTGCTCGAGGTGTTTTCAAGGAGATACAGGTTGGCTTCTTGGTAGTCGGACATACGCATGAAGATATTGATGCTTACTTTAGTCATCTTTCGAAAGAACTGAAGAAAAGCAGTACATATATTCTAGCGGATTTGATGAACAGGGTTGTTCGGCCGTCCGTCCGTCCGGTAGTGTCCGTTCGTCCGGCTGTCCGTCCGGTAGAGGCTGCTGTCCGTCCGATAAGGGTCAACCCTAGTTTGACCATGACTGGAGGTAAATCAATTTACCCACTACC